>CM060948.1:223843417-223908417 GCA_030765055.1 Mantis religiosa
TCGTGAAACCTCTGACATGCCGGTGACAGTAACGTGATTTTGTATTTGAACTGTCATTATCAAACAAAATAGTTATTTTATTTATTTCGTTGGTCTTTAAAAGTCTAATATATATAGCTTTCAATTTGGTGGCTATATTAACTGTCGTAGTATATTCATGTTATTGAGAACTGTGACAAAAATGTAATTGGGATATTTATTTTCGGAGCAAGATATAAATTTTAAACAATAATTTTAGATATTAATTTTACATACCACACAGTTTAACATTATAGTATCGCTAACCTGTGAAAGGTAGAAGTATTTCCTTCCAGATAAAACTACTACTTTGAGTATAGGAAATGTATTTAAAAAGAAGATAGGGAGAAAATGATTGAGATGTGTGTGCGAGAGAGAGGAAATAACGTCATTAAAAATAATCCATAAATACAAGGCTGATACTAGAGAGTTATATAAAACCACCTACGTTTCATATGGAAAAATTGTTTTTATTTGCCATTGAGGCTTAAATACCTGTGCGCCTAACTCGCTGGTCAGGTATAAGGAAACTGAATCGTCCTGGGGCAACTAACTGATAAGAAACCCGCCTCACTCGCGTAGGACAGTCTTGCATATATCGGAATACATTTGCTCGCGTCTATACATAGGAGTGATGCGATGTAAGACTAGGCAGTCATGGGTCACCTACGCGGGCAATAGTGTGCTCTCTATTTCCCGTGTTTCAAGATAAACCAGACAAACTGCACATAGGAGTAATGCGATGTGGGATTAGGCAATCATGGGTCACCTACGTGGGCAATTGTTCTCTCTCTCTCTCTCTCTCTCTCTCTCTCTCTCTCTCTCTCTCTCTCTCTCTCTCTCTCTCTCTCTCTCTCTCTCTCTCTCTCTCTCCCTCTCTCTCTCTCTAATTCCTGTGTTTGAAGATAAACCAGATAAACTGCAAAGGTGAATTTATCCTCCCTCTTGTCCCCACCACTTTCAACAAACACGTAAACACAGCCAGCTAAATCGGTTGATTTTTCTGTAGTCGCGTGACAGTCGTATCAGCTCAGTGGTGGTTTACATGTGGTAAAGCACACTTTTGATATGTCTTGCTCACATTGGGTACACTATGAGCTCCACCCTAAGGAGGCATTTCAATACGGCTTGTGATGGAGCCTTTATAGTGTGAGTGTGTGGTGTTTTAGGGCCCGTCGACAACAAGGTCATTTGGGCCTGGAGCCTTTATATCTTTAAAGCAACACATCCTTGCGCAGTTCAGGGAAACATGGTTTGGATTTGTAGATACATTTTCCAAGCTGCATCTTTTTGCAAGCAAATTACTGGTCATGTTTAGTACTATTTATAAATATGTACAACTGTACAACATATTGACACTTAACAAGCGCCTGCTACCGAGTAGCGTCTTCATATGTTCTACTTTTAGTACATCTAGTTTGCTGCCGGACATTGAAACATTAATATTTAAAAATGAAACCAGCAGGGATACAACTAGTGTAAATTAAGGGAGTATCATTATGACTATGTCACTATTTAACAATGTACAATGTTGAAAACTCCATTTCACTTTGTAGATAGATTGTTACGATTCTTTTTAAGAATCCAGTATAAAAAGTATTTTAATGTCTGTAGCAGCTTAAGAGAAAAGTGTATTTATCAATGCATAATAACTATTCTAAACAAAACAAATGGATTAAAACATGTTAATTCTATAGAAATTCCTTCTTCAACTTCTCTTGCTGGGCCCATATGAGCCATTAAAGTTGTCGCTGTATCCTTCACTCTTATTTACTTGTGTCATTTACTTGTATCTATGTACATAGATATATATATTTTTCTTCTTTACCTTATGTAACCGTTTTTGTCGTTTCCGTTCATTTTACTGTCTGTTTTCTGTAGTTTCGCACATATACACTAAACATATATACACCCACGCCCAAGCCGGGACTCGAATCCGTGACCCCCTACACGGCGGAAGGCTAGAGACATATGCTCTAACGACCGTGGTCACTAAGGCCGCCAACTTTGTGCTTTCCTAGCCAAACCATGAGCTTAGAAGTGTGTATTTCATTACGTCTAAAACCTGGATGGACGCTACTTTGGCACACGTCACCTGTTTTTTGTTGAAGTTTTATTTCAATTGCTCATTTAATTAACATTAAAGTAGGGATAGAGGATACTCATATTAGAGCCCTCGAGCAAACTGGTCTGATTAGTGTGAGTATAAATTAAATAACCTCTTTACTACAGAATAAATAAACATTATAGTAATAAAAATGCCCTGTCACAAGCGTGTCTTCAGTCTTGGTGCAGCACCAAGCCGACGTCCCAGTTGGAAGAACAAAGCACCCGATACATAAGGAAGGAGAGCAAAGAATCTGCTTGTCGTTGTAGAGACGTACTCATTAATGCTGACTATGCCCAATTCTCTATGTAGCTGTGCATTTCGGATGTACCACGTGGCGTTCACAGACAATCGTAATATTCTGTTTTGAAACAACTGGAGTTGGTGAATATGAGTAGGTGAAGCACATCCCAATACAGGACTGGCATATAGAAGAAGCGGTCGTAGAATACTCTTGTATATTAGCAGCGTACATTCGACTCGTAAAGAGGATTTGCAATTGCGGATTGGATACAACTTGTGAAGACGAGCATAGGCTTGATTTAGTTTGATTTTGATATGTTTACTCCATGTCAGCCGACGATCAAGATGGACGCCAAGATATTTGACTACACAATCAGAAGGTAACCAGGGGACTTCAGTTTTATACAGTCGTATACTTACCGGAGCAGCAAGGTGAAAAGCTTAAGAAGACATTTGCTTGGATTAAGTGCGATACACCAGTGAGATAACCAGTGCAGGAAAATGTGCAGGGAAGATTGTAGGGTTGCAAAGGCAGTTTCAATAGAGAAGTGCGAGGTAAAGATGACTGTATCGTCAGCAAACAGTGCGGTACTTGTTACAGGTAGTTCAGGCACGTCAGCAGTATATAGACTGTAAAGAAGAGGCGAAAGGACGCTACCCTGGGGCACGTCGGCTAAAATAGTACGGAGTGAGGGAATGCGTTGAACCAAGACGCACAGAAAATTGGCGTTCCTGAAGATAGCTAGTAATCAGACTAAGTAAGTAGAACGGAAGACCTAGGTCATGTAGTTTATAAAGGAGGCCGTCGTGTCACACTATCAAATGCCTGAGTGAAATCTAGGAATGCTGCCACGGTATGCTCTTTAGCGTCAAAGCTACGGGTAATATGTTCAGTAAGTTTCAGGAGCTGGTCAGTACTAAAATGATGCTATCTAAATCCGAACTGTTGGTGAGGTGTAACTGAGGTTTTAGAAACAAACCGAAGAAGTCGTTTTTTAATTAGCTTTTCCAGAAGTTTGGACAAAGTTGGTAAAGGACTACTTGGTCGATAGCTCTGTGGGGAACTAGCAGATTTGTTAGGCTTTTACAGTGCAATGATCTCAGCAAATTTCCAGTCTTTAGGAAAATATCCAATACGAAAAATTGCATTGTATAAAGAGGCCAGAAAGGCGATGGTCTTCTTTGTGAAGTGTTTCAATACAACTTGTGGAATAAGATCGTTTCCAGGGGCCTTCTTATTGGGCATAAATTGAATAATAGATTGTACCTCGCTAGATAAGGCCCACCTAATGGGCAACGGATCCATAGGCCTGGACGTACTCAGGCGCTCCTGAGCATGTGCAGTAAAGGCAGGATGAGATGCCAGATTAGGTGTGAACGTAGATTCAAAGTAGGCAGCTAATGTTTCACACTTTTCCAAGGTGGTGTTGCTGATTATATTGTTGACTCGAAGCGGCGGCATTTGAAGCGGTTCCCGGAGTATCTGTTTCGTCACATTCCGGAGCAAGCTGTCTGTAGGACAGATAGTTGAACGAAGTGTTGATAGCTGCTGTAACGGTGCTCATCCTGGCAAATGAGTTGGTTAAGACGTTGTCGTTGTCAGGGCTCCCTATGGCGTTGCCAAAGACGACGCACTTGGTGTTTAGCTCGAATCATCTGGAGAAGGTGATCTGGTAACCGAGGTGATCTGGTGCCATGGCAATAAGAACGGTGTTGAATGACACATTTCACAGAGGTGTGAATCACGTCTCGAAGATGCGCTACAGCTGAATCAATATCTGTAGGGGTAGCAATAGTACGAGGTATGTGTAGAATAGTATCCATATTCCACTGGAAAGCATTCCAATTGACAGGCCCAGTGATAAGGCGCTCTGGTGGCTGTGTTAATCTGGGATCAAAGCAGAATTTAATAACCACCGGACAGTGATCAGAATCAAGCTCTGGATGAGGTTGCATGTAAACAGTTTCTACCTGATGGAAAGGTATTTAATATACCCTTATTTATAAAATTTAATTGAAATGAGTAAGAAGCAAATAAATTGTAATTGGAAGTTTAAATTGTTTAAGAAGGCCTATGTCCAAAATATCCGGTTGCACAGCATGATTGTAAGAATAAAATGTTGGCTCATTCGAAGCAATCACTTGAAGAGCAGAATCTAGCATAGCCTGGAGTAGACAGCGTCCATTGACAGTAGTTTGACGACAGCCCCATACTTCACGTTTACTATTTAGATCACCTAAGAGTATAAAGGGTTGGTTATCGTAGAATAAATGTTGAATAGATTCGGGATTTAGCCGGCGGCGTGGTTGCTTATACGCTGCGATAATTTAAACTGGAAAAGCGTTTGTTTGAGGGAGTTGTACATCCACAACTTCAAGATCAGGCACAATTGGGATATAAACAGAATGATGCTGAAGATGACGTTTCGCAAGGATGGTAACATCACCAGAGGCAATATTTGCAATTCTGTCCTCCCGATATATGAAATAATTTGGAATCTTGAAGATTTCAGAAGTAAGCAAGTGAGTTTCACTTATGCAGGCAATATCAACATTGTGGTGATGTAAGAAAGCCGTAAAGGAGGATTTTTTCTCTCTCAAACCATTGGCATTCCAAGTTAGCAATGTAAGTTGAGAGAAGGAGCGATTATGGCTTGCCATTCCGCAATATGAACTCAAGAAAATATGTAATATAAGCAACTATGCGTGGAAGATAGGGAGTCATAAATGAGCGAAGGGCATTACAAAGGCTCATAAGACAGTCAGGGTCAGGCTGTCGTGATGCTGTAGAAAAAGAAACAGTGTCTCTGTGGTCAGGTGTGTTAGACGTTTCCTCATGGGCTTGTCGCGCAGAGGAGGATGGCTCAACAGGGGGAGCCGTGTGAGATGAGCGTAGAGGCGGAAAGTGTTGCGGTGACATGGAGGGTGGTGACTGTTGAGGCTGGGAGTTTGCAGTCCTGGTGGGCAGTTGCGAAGGAGTCCTATTTGACTGTCGCCCAACAGTCCCTGTTGATGAAAGAGATGGTGACTTTGACGCCATCTTGAGAAAATATGAACATCCTTTGAAGTTGGCGGGATGATCACCTCTGCAATTAACACATTTAGGCGCAGCGGTTCGTGGAACATCACAGTCTTGACCGTCACAGCGCACGTATCTGGGTGCAAGTCTACAATAGTTCTTATTGTGTCCATAATGTTGACATTTAGTACACTGAGGTAGAGTGCGTGATGTACCTCGTTGCTCCACTTGCACAATGCAATGACAGAGGCGAGTAAGATCAAAGATTTTCATACCGGCTTCGGATTTGTTTACTTCCACAGCACATAATGGCATGGGAGACCTGTCTTTGTTGTATAGTCGATTAACTTGTAGGACGGGATAGTTAAGTTTGACCAATTCATCAAGTATTTCTTCGTTGCTTAAAGAATGCGGAACATTCCGTATAATAGCACTTAACTTGGTGTTATCTGGTGAGCGGAAAGTGTGGCACTATTGTTTATAAGTGCCTAGGTGCTTAGTAAGTGCACGAAAATCACTGGTACTGGTGGTATTGATTTTTACAACCGTGCCTCGAAGCTGAGTAGTGAAATCAGATGATAGGACAGGTTTTAAGTCTTTAATTTGTTTCAAGAGCGTCAAAACGTTTATGCGTGGGATATGCCTGCCCTGAGCTAACCTGTCACAACTAAGCGATAGAGAATTAAAAAGAGCATTACCTATTACTAATACAAAATGTTTCAAAAGATTACGGTCCATTTAACGCCTACCAATAGCTTATGGATTTTTATTATTAATAGTAGTAGTGATGATGATGATGGATGATGATGATATAATTATAAAGATAAGTTTAAGTGGAAGACCAACTAACGTGAGACTTATCTTTTCTGAAAGCAGATGAGGTGAATTAAGTACCTAAGATTATAATTTTTATAATCGGATAAAGGTATGAAAAATTGGAATTTCCTCCTTAATTTCATAGCTACTTTACAATAGTATTTTACAATACAATAGTAAAATACCTATATTTTAAAAAACTTTTTAAAATGGTAGTGCATCTGCCATTTTGTAGTATGTTATTCTGCATCATTTTGTAGAAAGAACCATTATCTTTATGCTTCTGGAAGTGGAGAGATAAACACTAGCCGATCATTTAGGTGATGGCCTGCTGTACAAATGGTGCTGGTTCTGCATTTGGCAATTTTCGTATTTTTATTTTTCCTTTGAAGAGCTTTTTCTGTGAATGGCGCTTTCTTATATATCTGACCTGGCACTATTGAAAAGCAGGATTTAAATATTGTAAAAATAATATCTTACTCTCATAACCGCTCTACGTTTCCGTCAATTTGTTGATTACGTATAACTTTTCCAAAATATGAGTGAACCTTAAGAAATTTAAATAAATATACGTAATTGAAGAGTTTATCTCAGTAATTAACAAATTTATTTCAAGTAGTTTTATTAACCCACAGAGTACACATCTAATTTAAAGTTAAGGTAAACTGGGGCATAATGGCCCATGAATGGCCAACGTCTACTAGCAACTATCAGCTCAGTCCACAATGGGCGTCATGAGTAGGGGAGCAGTAGTGGAGGTGCAACGTGGTTAGAACCCGAATCACACCCGGCCAAGATTGCTGACATTCCCCTGGAAGGAGAATGCGGAACCTTGAAAGGAACGATGAGCAGTGTCAAGAACGAGGCGGAAAGTTCCGAAGTCTGGTAGAGGTGTGTGGAAGTAAATGATATGAAATGTAGGTGAAAGTGTTGAGAAATGCGATGATTTAGCAGTTAGGGGAAAGAATGGTATGGGGAAACCGGAGAACCCAGAGAAATCCCGCACACACTCCTTTTCGTCCATCGCAAATCTCACATGCGGTCGCCTAGGATCGAACCCTTGATAACAGGCGAGTGGTGTAATCACTCATCCGCCACCAACATCCTCCGTGGTCTGAGGATTACATGTAGCCTTCTGGTTCCCGACGTCGCGTATTAAAACCCGGGGAAGCTCAATGAGTGTTTATATTTAGTATGGTTTCCTTCAGAGGGAAGTAAAGTCGGTGGTTCCGTCTCGTAGATTTACGGCAGTTGAAGGAACATAAAGCCTAAAACAGAGGCCGCTGTGCAAATGTAAGCGTCTATAAGTTAAAAACTCAATTACAACGCGCCGACATGTGTAGTTACAGACTATAAACATTTCAATCCTATGTTTAAATTACTTTCTGAGATAATGAGATAAAGTTATCCATTGACGCGATAATGTATCTCAGTAATTATACTCAATTACCATAAGCAATTATACTCCATGAGAAAATCTCATTACAATTAGCTCCGGGAGACATAGATGATGAAAGTATTCGTTAATATGAGAAAATTCACTATAATGTTTCCACTTCTTACTCATATAGTACCAAAAAACAACAAATTACTTTTGAATGGTGAGAATAAGGAAATTAAAGATAGTTTGTTGCAGGATGCATGTTACATTCAATGGGTTTCTGTGCGTCTTGTTAAACAATTACAAAACCTAATTCTTCTTCATATTAATCTACATACACATTCATAGAAAAGGTATCATTACATATTTTCTTCTAGATACAATGGGAGTGGGGGTATACCCTATTTTTAACTGAAAGTGAAATCTTTCAAGAGCAGGTGGTTAGTGTTTGCTTTGAAATTACTTCTCTTTTCATGACCAAAATGAGACAAAGAAGAAAAGGAATACGGATGCCCCATTTGAGAGAAGTGTAAGTACTTTAAAATGCAAATTAGTAATGAAAAGGAATATATCGGAAATTTTAAATTTTAATTAATTTTAATTTAAAACCTTATTTTAAGAAATATGTATTTTAACCGTATACTATAAAGAGATATATATTTTTGGATGTGCCAAGATCTTGTTTAGATATTTTAAGGACTGATTAGGTGATATTGATTTAGGGGCTATTCTCAGAAAATTCAAAATATACTTTCATATGTAGTGACACTATCCTAAGGAGAGCAATGAATCGTACCAGGGGGGGAGGGATTCGGAACTCCGAAAAGTCTTGATTTATTGTGCCTGTGTCCAAGTGGGAATCCCCGGGAGGAAGGATGAGGTGAGAGGCGACAGAGGGTGGCCGACCCAAGCAGTCACGACAGTGCTGAGGGCAGGTCCAATACAATCGACCACTTGTAAACTCCCCGGCTGGTCAGTACAACCGACATCTCAACTACCGTGGTCCCAAAATGGCCCCCTAGGCCGGGCCGGAGACCATTCTACCTAAGGAGGAAGTGTTTATCAGGGAGTATATCTTCGTGCTATGCAACACCGACACTCCCGCCAACACTGAAAGGGACCACCAGATGAGAGATGATAATAGAGATGAAATGGAGGGACAGAATATAATTAACATACCCAGCATTCGCCTGGTAGCCTCCGAAAAAAAGTGGGCCAGGTAGGCTGACCAAGAGAATCGAACCCGGACCTCTAGAATGTGGGCCACCGACGAAACAGCCTTATCGATCCCACTTGAAAAAACTATCTCAAACATATGGTGTTTGAATCAAAATCATTAGAACCAGTTTCGAGAAATTAAAAATGCTCTTTGCAAAAGATAATGTTTGTGTCACAATCTTGGAAGATGCTGAACTTAAATCTAAAATTTGATATTTAATTGACTATAATCAAGCAGCTTCCGCTTGATGTATCCTATTATGCCTCTGACCAGTACTCTTGTTTTTTGATGAAAATGTGCTTCTTGTTGTCAAGCATGTTCACAAAACGCTTCCGTTATGTAAGATTCTAAACTGGTGGAATTCAGGACAATTTAATTTCAGTATGTAGCAACCTAGAGAAACGCTAAGGTCATTAGAGAGAGAAAGAGAAAAAATGACGATAGCAGTAATTGTATACATCCAGTGCATTCACCATGACCAGATGCCTTTATTTTTCATAATAACCATAAATAGTTTATAAAATATACCAGACTTAAACAGTAAACAGAAAAAATGTATTACAAGAAAAATTGATATTTCTGATATTGATTTAAAAACGATATGCATTAATTTCCAAAGCTTTTTAATTAATATATTGAATCAATAGAAGGAACAACAAAGTGTTGTTATATAGTCCTTATAAAATCAGAATATTCAGCCTCAGTTAAGGAATTTCTTTCTATTGTATTGGTACTCTGAATTTTGTCCTATAAACCGTTCCTTTTCCATCTCATAAAATACTCGTAATTAATAATGATGATGATAATGAAGAAGAAGAAGAAAAAAAGAATGAGACGGAGAAGGAGGAGGACAAGAAGAAGCAGAAGGAGGACAAGAGGGTGAAGAAGGAGGAGAAGGAAAATGAAATGTGTAGTGTTTAACGCCCACTTTTACTACATACGGCACCGCAGGCGGTGGCACTGATGATACATGAGATGAAGATGGAGCACCGGTGGAATGAGATGGTGGGGGTAACTGGACGTCCCGGAGAAAACCCGCCTGAGCGCCGTGTTGTACAACACAAATCTCACTCTGCGGTCGCCTGGGATCGAACCCGGGCCGCCTTGGTGAGAGCCAAGCGGTCTAACCACAGAGCCACGGTGTGGCCCGAGGAGAAGGAGGAGAAGGAGCAGAAGAAAAAGACGAAGAAGACATTCATGTTGTATCTGATTCGCTGAAAATACCGGTGGTTTTGTTTTCCGAACACAATATTGCATTACTAAAATGCATTATACGGGAACAATAATTGAACAATAAAACAACAGACTATTGTTAAAGTATATAAAATCTTAATATAGGTAATTAATGAAGGCTGTAGGCGTGTGCGTTTTTCCATAGATATGCTGCACATGGACTGCATTGTTATTGCTTGAACATGTAAACAACTGCAGGTTGGCACAACCTGAGTATGAAAATCGCCTCACTGCGACAGCAAACAAAAACAGATGCGTTACACTATGCCTTGACCTAGGGTCTGTATACACTTGAAAGGCAATGCTTCACTAGCTCGCAGAGTACTACGTTGCGTTGTTTTTGACGTTTGCACATTTGATGGCCGTGCTGTACATCTGACATTCATACTCTGCGTCCAGCTAACTTGTATCGCGTGCAAGAGCACGTATCTCCGGCCTTTAGTAATTAACAATAACGTGGCGAATTGTTAAGGAACATAAACTATTTTAATTTAAATGAGTTGTTCATATAAATAACATGTAATTAATAATATTATGAAAGAATGTTGCTTTAGTAAGACTGGTGGCTTTTAGTACACGCCGGCGTTTACTACCTGCAGCATCACAGGCGGTGACACTGATAGTACATGAAATGAAGATGGAGCTCCGGTGGAATGAGATGCGGTGCAACCGGAGATATCAGAGAAAAGCCACCCCAGTGCCGTGTTGTCCAACACAAATTTCACTTTACGGTCTCTTGGGATCGAACCCGAATCTTGGGGAGAGTCAAACGGTCTAACCACTCAGCTACGGCGCGGCCCGGGGTGTAGAAGAGAAAGCTAGAAGTAGCTTCAGAAGGAAAATACAATAGTGCGTCTGCCTTGACCGATATACATGGTACTGATAGCCTTGACAGCATGTAAGGTCGTGCTAAATGCTTTATCAGTTCTGTATGAACGAGAGGCCAGGGAATACATTGACAATGTGCATTTCCTGGAGATGTCTTTACGCTTTATGAGAAAGTTTTCTCTCCCTCTCCCTCTCTCTCTCTCTCTCAGTTTCTTTCGCCCATGTCGGAATAGGACTTAGACTCTGGAGCTATTGTGCCGTGTGATGCAGGGGGAAGAGAATAAATGGAGGAACCTGAAGGGTGTTAGAAGAGCACGTAACGGTAGGGTCATAATCAATTCCAGATCTAGTACCAATAGCACCTCCCTCCGTGTCAAAACCTGGGAACAGGTCCATTGTCTACTAAGCGAATATCACTTGCTCATCATCGAGTTAGATCCCATAACCCTGAAAGATGAGAGAGAGAATAAAGTTCGGGAAGAGAGAATTCGTGAAAGATGGTTATGGATCAATTGGTGGAATGAATGGCGACGGGGGAAATTAAGGAACACTCCCAGATGTCGCTTTGTCCACCGCAAATCCCAATTAGTGGAATATTTCCATGGGGATAAAAATACAATCTTCACTTTTAAGTTGAAAACCACCAAAACTAAATGGTAAAATAACTGGAATCTCACTTCATTTTATTCAGAAGATAGGAATCCGAAAGCTACAAGAAAGACTTAAAACTCTGGTGTGTACACCAACATGCCTTTATTTACTAATCCTTCTATAAACGATTTTGAAGAACGCTTATTCTTAAACCTACTTAATACTAATTGAGATAGATGTTTGTAGAAATAGTTTTATTATTATTTCCTTATATGTACAAAGGAAATAGGAAAATACACTAGGTTTAATCGATATTCGAGTACTTTAAGAGCTGTTCGCTGTTTGATTGCTTTGAAATTCTAATTTGTTTGGGTGGTCAAAAGATAAGAAAGAGAATAACGCATTCATATTTGAGAAAAATACATGTAAGCATTGAAAATTTCAAAAAAAAAAAAAAAAAAAAAAAAAAAACAAGGAATCCTTCGGCAAAAAATTAGCTCCTCAAACAGAGTATGCTGACAAATTGTGTTTCAACGAGATCTAATGGTTCTGTGTTGGAAGAGTTTTGTCTCTATCTTATAGTTATGCAGAAATTTCCCAGACATTTCAAGAAAATTCTAAGTATACATTTTCATGAAAATAACTAAATAATATGATGTATTAATCCAAATAGTTACAGAAATTTTAAAAAGATGTTCCATTTAAACGGTACCACAAGGTGGGGTATTTTCCTGAAAACCTTCTTGTCCCGTACTTTGAAGGTGCTGAAGTTAATTACCAAGTTACATTGCGGGATGGCTCATTCGATTTCGCCTGTGACGCGCAATCGGGAGGTTCGGGTTCGATTCCCGTGGCCGAACTACCTGACCCAAGGGTTTTTCGGGTGTTTTTCCTGGTCGCCAGGCGAATGCTGAGTACGTTAATTATATGTCCCAAATACCCTGTCCATCCATTTCATCTCCATTATCATTTTACATCATCTCTTATCTTTTCTTTTCTTTTCTTTTCCTTTTTTTTTGTAATTTACGTCTTCGAACGTTAACTCATATCGGATGATGCATAGAATGGGTGAAATTATGCTCAAATGAGCCCGGGGTCCATAGAGCTTAGAGCTACCGCACATTCGTCTTTTAGGATAAGGCAAAACCACGGAAAAAGTTTTATCCAAGTAACTCACCCTGACCGAGATTCGAACTTGGGACCTCTTGAACGTGAGGCAGACACACTACCACCACGCTACCGGAGGGGCCTTTCAGGGTAGAAGTGTCCACGGGTGCCTCTGCGCTGCATGGCAGGATGATATAATCTGAGTAAACCACTTCATCCTCCGGTAGGTCAGTTGCCACTCTCGGGACCTTGCCCTCTGTACTGTCATGGCTCCTTAGGACGGCTACCCTCCGTCTCCTCTCGGTTCATTCTTCCTTCCGGGATACCCCACTTGTGGGAATAGGTACAATAAATCAATACTGATCGTGGTATCGAATCCTCTTACAGTTTTCCCACAGTTTCTATACGTAATAGAAAAAGTAAAATGTGTTCCTCATTTGATAGAATTTAAACCTATGTTATTAGCGAACACCACTACACCGCATTAATATCTATTATACAGAATGTAAATACTCATATGAATATGGGTCTAAAAATACATTTCATTCTGATTATAATAATTGTACAAAAGAGACCCTTCGCTTTGCAAAAGTTTGATGTTCTTATGATGCTCTTAATATTTTCTCTAGTCACTACCATAAAAGTTATTCTTAAAGAAGCTTGTTCTTCTAATTCACTGTTAATCGACATAAACCTCGCACACTTAAACATTTCGTTTAGGTGTAAGTAGGATACTAAAGCGACAATCGGTTGTTTAAAAAGCAAGTTGCTTTGAAACTCCATAATCCTCGGTGGGCCACAAGAAGGATATATAACAATAACTGGATTTGTTATGCCTATCTACACAAAATTCTTTCAGAATGTAAGGGCTCATCAGGCTATCTAGAAAATTTCGGGTGTACATTTTCTCTGGTGTGCAAATATCTTAAAACATTTGGTACTTTAGTTAAATATTTACTCGTTTTTTGAAAACATCCAAAATTAATGAAAATTTTTCAGTGTAAAGAGTAGCTATAGTTGGATATTTGTCTTAAAATTTTTGATTTTTCATATGTGGAGGCTGCAAAACCTCTATACCATGTTCATGTTATCCAACATTTAATTGTTAACTATGCTGCTTACGTACACAACACTATAGGAATCTTTAGTCTAAAGCCAAATATCTTTAAGATACAGAATCCACAAAAGGAGTATTCACCTACATACTGTAGCTAAGCAGTAGAGAAATTAAAACATGTTAGTCACAAGTGTTGAAATCTGTTTAGCAGACAAATCTATTGCTACTGTAACTGCCTTTCTAATGAAGTATTTATGTGCAACATTATTTGTTGGAGCTTATGAGTAATTGGAGTTTTACATAGAGAGGTTACTAGCAGACGATCAGATCTGGAAAAAAATTAAGGTGAAATGCAAAAGTTGGCGTATATTTTGAACAAAATTGTACACAATTTTAATATGAACATATCAACAGAGAAAACAAACATAATGGCATTTAAAGGTGTATACGCAGTTTTCTCCAACATATTCTGCAACATTTAACTTTTTGAGTGCCAAATATCATATATCTTTAGATGAAGTAGATGTATGTGCAAAAGTAAATAAATTTAATTATATAACTTGATCATTTAGCCGACATTAAAAAGCAACGTAAGACTAGAATCAATATTTGAACTGTATAAGTGGATGGCAATACCTACAGTCAAATATGAATATGAAACATGGACTAATGCGAACCAAAACCTGCAAAAAATAAAATCAACAGAAATGAGATTTTTAAGATATATACCAGCATATACAAAATTATACAGAAAGACCAGTATAAGTTTTCGTGAAATAATTAAAAGTAGAGGAACTAAATAATATAATTAAGAAACAAGAAAATTGGAATTTGCGTTTAGAATGGCAAATAATAAGATACCTACCTAAAATAGCTATAAATTATAAGCCACAAGGTAGAAAGTAACCAGGAAACACAAGAAACGATGGTATCAACAATTTGGAGAGGGAACGGGCTGAATCCCAAACCGTGAAGAAGGAAAAGGAGGAGGAGGAGGAGGAGGAGGAGAAGAAGAAGAAGAAGAAGAAGAAGAAGAAGAAGAAGAAGAAGAAGAAGAAGAAGAAGAAGAAGAAGAAGAAGAAGAGTGCAAAATATGATTCGAACATGAATTTATGACTAAGAATAACCGTGGAATAAAATTATCCGGTTAAATCACGTGAGCCGAGAACCTGTTGAATGTGAGGTAAGTATGCTACCTTCACTATGGAAGTAGGCTCCTGGAGAAGTTGTAAATGTGTTGTGCTACTGTCATTTGAGAACTGAAATCTCATGCAGATTTGCAGCCCCTCCAAGTGGGGAAGGAGTTTTTAAAGGCTACAGAACTATAATATATATATATTCTCTTTTACAATATTAATATATATTTCGACAATTATTTTCAACGTTTTCTGTCCTTTTTTTTTTAATTTACGTCTTTCAACATTAAGTCATTTCGGACGATGAATGAAATAGGTGAAATGATGCTCAAATGAGCCAAGGGTTTGTTGAACTTAGAGATACCTGACAATCGTATTTTTGGATAAGGGGAAATCCCAGAAAAATCTTATCCAGATGACTCACCTTGGCCGAGATTCGAACTCGGGACCTCTTGAAGGCGATTCAGATACGCAACCATCTACTCTACCAAAGCGAGCAACGTATTTTTATGAAGAGCTGTTTAAACTAATTTGAGACATTCAGTAGACCAGTAGGCATCATGCTTATTTTGAAGTAAATATAATTGGAGCTGACTTTCTGAATTTGTTATCCGTTTATTTTAGAATGCTCATTAGAAAGATGACTTAAATTGTATTGCTGTACGAACTGTGGTTTGGAAAAGAATGACAAATTTTCAACAGGTTCTCAAAAACATTTACTTTGAATACTATATTATCTACAACCAAATTTAAAGGAATGTTCTTCAGGGTTTCTCTATCGGCTCTGGTAAAGCCATTAGCATAAAATTATAAGAGTAAAAAGGCAGTAACAAGATAGCATTTTGAGTGTAAATACAAGGGTTTACTGAAGCTTTTGGGTGTGATGCATGCGTCAAGATGAAATTCTTCATGTAATTCTGTATGTTAAACTCTTTTGCGGGTGTCAGGTGTAAACATAACGGACTCCTCCACAGTACTAGTCACTGTCACTAGGTGCGTCTGATAAGAATTCTATTGGATGTTACGGTAATGCAATTTTCTTCAGTATAACACACACATATTATGGTTAGTTTCTCATTGTGTAGCAGCACTCATTAGTAGAGACGCTACCTACACCTGTGTGAGTTACATTTTGACTGTCAAACGTTGATGCTTATGCAGAGCCTCTCTTATTATACTGCACCTACGATCCCAAGGTTCTAACTTCAGAATGATTAATTGGGTCCTGCCTTTGTGCTTTGCAATTTTCTGCACAGAGTTGATGGGCTGTTTCATGCTTAGATAACAATGGATGACCGATATAGCCGAGATCGTTATGGCACAGATTGATTAATGGGAGGTCTGCGGTTGAAATCCCTCTAGAAACGTTCTTCCTGAGAGATTTTAGCAAAGATTTCCTCGGTCGTCAAAATAACTGAAAAATGCAATGGAGATACCGTAATATTATTCCTAGAACGTTTCCTTGCCGAATTTCTCTACCCGATTTCTCATTTATTTTAATGTATTGTCAACATCCATTGCCTGCGTTGCTACTACTGTGGACGAATGGACAAAACGATACTAAGGCTATTTTTCAGCAACTAACGCATCTCTAAAGGAAAGAATAAAGGAGCACCTTCATTTACACGCTTTCTTTCGTGAATAAGAATGTGACTTCATGGACAAAACAACCAGTTGTGAAGTAATTGATCAACCGCAACCGAAGCCTTTTTACCGTGGAACGACAAAGTGTACACAGAGAGAAGGTAAATAACCTAAAATGGAAAGTGAGTTCAGATGGTAAAGGCTTCATAAGAACGTGCTAACAGTACCCGCGGGCGACAGGTAACTACGGCAGAATGTCATTATAGCAATACTCAGTGAGTGATTGGTGCAACCTAGTGACGTAGTAGCGCAAGTTCGAACCCTGACCTAAATCTTCTTAAATTGAATTATGTTTGTAATGCAGTTAAAGCAAGAAGGCATAAAACTAATTTATTATAATTTTGATTAACTTGTTTAGAAAAGAGTTACAATACTATAATTTTTTAAATTTTGTATACACTTATTTATTCATATACTCAGTTAAAAACACTGAAGTCAAATTTTAGCACGCAGTGCAATTCGGATGTTTTAGTGGCATTTTCAGTGAACGTAACCTGTCGCAGCACATGCTGATAGACAAATACACCATGAATAAACCGAGCAATTAATAAATGTAAAATGTACATATTTAACTTTGCTGGTTATTTAAAAATAACATTTTACAGCCAGATCGTCCCATTTGTGAACTAGTGTGTAAATCTGTGACGCGAAAATAATTGTAACGCAACGTAGATTCCAATAGAACCGTGTAATTTACTGTATGACTATCGAATAAAAACTGTTTTCACTTCTCCGTCTGCAATTCAATATGTTTTTATGAATAACAAAACTGAATGAAAACATTCGTTGTTATAGGATACTGTGTTTAGCAATCGAGTGTGCAAAATATTCGGTTGGCCCATCTCTTGTCGCTGTGACTGCAAAAGAGCCGTTTATCTCAACATTACTCCGAACTGGCGAGAGGAATAAAGTGAAATGCATCTCTAAAATGGTTCGCAAACTATATGTGAGATTCAAATCGCCTCACGATGAAGTTGAATAAAACTTGTTCCTAACGAGCGCGATGCATGTCCTATGGTTGAGATGTAACTAAATTTTGGATCTGGCAACTCTTGTTTAATTTTCTTCAGAAGTTTAATGTACATTTCAGGTGTTTTTCAGTGATAAAAGCAATTATTTCACCAAATTGTTGTATTTATTTCTCAGCTTCCGTGAATAAGCATAATACAATTTCTCCCGCGGTTTTTTTTTTTTTTTTTCAATTTACGTCCTCCAACGTTGTCATATCGGACGATGAATGGAATGGTTGAAATGATGTTCAAATGATTTCGGGGTCCACAGAGCTTAGAGCTACCCGACATTCGTCTTTCAGGATAAATGAAAACCCCGGAAAAACCTTATCCAGGTAACTCACCCTGACCGAGATTCGAACTCGGGACCTCTTGAACGTGAGGCAGACATGCTACCACCACGCTACCCCTACGTTAATAAAACATCTTAATAGATAGAGTCAACATGAAAAATGCAATGCCATGGCCGGGATTTGAACCACGGATCTCCTGGTTTCCGTCCAGTCGCTCTTAATCTTTGAGCTACCATGGCCAACGTGCCTTCCTGACATTGAATTCTCCAGTTGACTCCATCAATTAACTAAAACATCTTAAACTCACATTTCGCACCGTCGACATGGTGACAGTTACCTTGACTTACCTAATTGGCAATCTCAAGAAATACAGATATTATCGCATGTCAGTGACACGAAATTGCGGTATATTCATATTCAATTTCAGATGGATCAGCGGGGGCATTTGCGACGCAGAACTTATAATGCAGTCCATGTATCCAATAAGTGACCTGTAGAGCTCATACGTATAAAATTAATTGTTCTTCCACACTAGCGGTGCTTAGGGCAAGCTTTGGATAGGTAACGCCATAGCCGGGATTTGAATTACGGATCTCCGGGTCTCCGTCTGGCTGCTCTGAACCACTGAGCGAACAAAGCAAAATGCCAGCATTGCATTAAAGGGTCCAGTTCCTACGGGTTCAGGACTAATGGGAGTAGAACCTCTGGACTCAACTCAACTCAACTCTCCAACTGACTGGGTTAAGAGCATTCGAACGGATACCGGGAGATCCATGGTTCACATCCCGGTTATAGCATTGCATTTTTTAGTCTGACTACCTATTCATAAGAACAGTTCATGGTCTTACCGGTATCACTTCCTTTGCGCTAACCACTTTGGGTTTAAGATTACTAATTATTGAATTGGTGTGAAAGCTCCACTAAGTTTAAAAGACATACGAGTTTATTGTTGAATGTAGGTGATAGATATCATTAATATTGTGACTTTGTGGATTCGTAGAATTAAAAGTCACTGATTGGGTAACAATACTTACAATCTTATCAATGATGGCAGGCTTAGGATCCACCGGTGTACCTGTCCCTGTTGTGACCTAATCACTTAATGATGCGATGTGGAGTTTAAGGGTGGCGAGTGCAATAGATTGGAGAATGAAGGGAGATAGCAGTATTTGATTCTCCAGGCCTACTTTCGTGGTGGAACAGCCCTTATGCACCTTTGATGTTATTTGTAATCCAAATAATTATAGGGGTGGTTTCTAAATTCCGAAATCCAAACATCTCTTCGTAAGATTATACAGGGGGTCAGATTTTCGTACTCTTGGAGTTGCCTCGTAGTTACCCGATGTGCCCGCATAGCATGCTTGGGAGCCGGTGAGGCTTAAAGCAGTGTGCCCTGGAGTTATAATAGCAAAGCAACTGAAATAGGGGGCCAGATGGAGTGGAAAAATTCGTAAAATTTGGCAAATCGGTGCATAATTTCATCCTTCTAAATATGGAAGGGATGAGAAATCGTATAGAAGTCTCGCTGCTAAGGAACAGTATAGAAGATCCGGAGGATCCCATTCCCATTCATTGCAGTAGCAGAAAATTGGAGTCTGCGGCCAGGCCAAGATCTCACAGACGTAAAGCACAATATGGAATATGAGATCCCCAAAAAGATGCATCTTCAAGGGAACAGATATCGGGAACCTTATTGTCTATGAGCTCTACAGCATTAAAAATTTTAAGGACCTATGTTAAAAATACACTTAATTCCAAGTTCATCAACATTCAAATAAAGACAACTGTGGAGCTTCCGAAAAGGTGCTGACCGATCTATATGCCTTCCGAATCCACGCGATGCTCTTTTGTCAACGCATCGCACAGCCCTCGAGGTCAATAACAAGCTCTTTATAGGTCCACCCATGTGAATTTTCTGACTGTATGAAGTTAAAATGGCGATATCAACTGAAAGATCTACTACATTCCGAGAAATGTATGGTTCACCACTGGACCATCATTATTTACAGAGCTGGATACTAAGTACACGAATATTACCGTGTGCGATAATAATGGCAACGCACCTACATTAAACGATAATAATGCACGCTGAAGGAAAATCTGTGAGTAATTTAATTGAAGCGAATTTTATCCTAGGTCCAATAAACAACTGTGGAAATAAAATGCAGTACCAAAGAATGACGAGCATTTATAACATGAGCGTTGGATACTACATACATTGAAATAAAGTAACACGAAAATGTGTTATCGCTTATTAGTTTGGTAGAATTCTAATCTAATGTTTTTATTTACTGTAACATTATTCAAACAGCCGTATTTGGAAGCTGCACGGTTTCAAAGTTCCTTATTTTTCAGTTTTCTAGATGTATTATGATGCACGTCCTTTCTTTAATTTTTGAACCCCAGCGCAACAGCCCTAAGAGGGCCAAGGCCTACCAACCCGACTGTCGGCCTTACGCACACTTACGCACGGCAGAGGTGGGCGATATTGTGTACTGTAAGTAGTTCAGACAAAAAATTCTTAGCATCTGATTGGAATTTTAATTTATATTTCTGGTACATCTCATAATAATTATTGGCGGATTTTCTATTTTTTTAGAAAAACGAATTACTAGCATCGACAGCTCCGCGCGAATGGTAGCGTAAATCTCAGGCCCATGTTCTCCAGAAGCAAGCAAGTTGAAAAAACGATTAGAAATCTACCATTTGGGAGTGTGCATCTCTCCCATCATCAGGATATTTATGTTGTTGTTTTCAAAGGCTAGACTTTGGCAATGAAGCCATTAGTTCTCTTGCTCTCCAATATTTCTGTGTAGTGGAAATGAAATGAAATGTGTAGTGTTTAACGCCCGCTTTTGCTACATACGGCACCGCAGGCGATGACACTGATGATACATGAGATGAAGATGGAGAACTGGTGGAATGAGATGGCGGGGGAAACCGGAGATCCCGGAGAAAACCCGCCCTAACGCCGCGTTGTCCACCACAAATCTAACTTTGCGGTCGCCTGGGATCGAAACAGGGCTGCCTTGGTGAGAGCCAAGCGGTCTGTGTAGTGTGTCCGGCAGGTAGGACTTCACAGGATATTTATTAAATGTTATAACAACAAATGAATCACTGGATGTAAAACAAATATAAACAAAGACAAAACACTATCAAAATTCGCATTACTAAATAAAAGACTTTTCAGTAAATTAAATGTGATACCGAAATTAAGGTTTGCCATAAGTAAAGAATCATGATGGATGTCAAAGGAATGTTGGTTCTTTGTTACGACAAGGGCAAGGCCAGTTGAGTTGGGGGGAAAGTTGTTATAACAAAAGCAAGGTAACAAACAGTGTCCTTAGCAGTTTTCTAAAGGGGCTCACTTGACTTGTCGAATAGGGTATTCTTTGGATCATTCAGAATGGCATGACAAAACAGCCACAAAGAGATTTTTGGTTGAATGAAGTGGGCTTTCAGTAAGTGAAAGTGATACACCCACTCGCAGCTCTGGAGAAGAGCACTCCGTGGCTTGCAAGCCATTAAAAACAGTCTCCGGCGTGAGGCCGATTAGAGCAGTCCGAGGCGTGAAGCCTATTAGGGCCGTCCTCTTGTTCTGTCTTGGATATTTGGCGGTTCATATATACGTTAGGAACGAATAAAGTTTATCGGGTAATAAATATTCTGCCGTCAGTAACTCTAAACAGGGATATTGGTAACCCTTGGTCGGCAACTCCAATTTCGATGTTCTGGAAAAAAAGAAGCAGTGAATAAATAAATTGGAAACGGGCATTCCAGTGTTATTAAAATCTCCTTCTCACACACATCCACGCACACCCTGAGAGAAACATCATTGCTCGCCAACTTATTTGCTCGCCATTAAATTATTTGCATCAAATTGGCGTCCCAACGTGGAATTGTGTGCCGCCCATAAACATTTTTGTATCAAATGCCAGGCCATGAGTTGGCGTGAGTATAGAAAATTACGTTTCTTTGGCCCAATTAATTTTCTATACTCACGCTATCTCCTGGCCTGGCATTTAATTTACTGAAAACAGTATTTTATTCAGTAATGCGAATTTTGATAGTGTTTTGTCTGTGTTTATATTTGTATTACATGCAGTGATTCATTTATGGTTATAACATTTAGTAAATATCCTGATGGGAGAGATGCACACTCCCAAAACGTCGATTTCTAATCGTTTTTCACCTGGCTTGCTTCCGGAGAAGAACTTGAGCACATTCGTCGCCAGGAAAGCTTCAGGACTTATTTTAAATCTCAGGCATTCCTACATAGACTATATAAGGATGAAATTGCCAATTCCCTCTCTCCAAGTTTTGATATCTGTTGTTTCAGTAATGATTGTAAACAAAAGCTCAAATCATTCAAATTCAACTTTAGCACACCTGCAGAAAATTTATTATCATGTTTCCATTAAGTAGTACGCTAGAAGAAAAACCAATTCTAATTTCAGGTGCTTTGCTTACAGATGCAAGCCTAATCAGGGACAGGTTTCTCCCGCCTTGGTAGCGTAGATGTCTGCCTCACGTTCATGAGGTTCCGAGTGTGAATCTCGGTCAGGTTGAATTAACTTGGATAAGGTTTTGCCGGGGTTTCCCCTTATCCTGAGAGATAAATGTCTGGTAACTCTAAGCTCTATGGGCCCTGGGTTCATTTGACCATCATTTGATTCACCGTCCTACATGACTTAACATTGGAGAACGTAAATTAAAACAAGGACAAGTTTCGTTGCTTAAGATTGTTGAACATGCTAAAAAGAAATAAAAACTAAATAAATAACTAAATATAACATTATAGAAATTAATGGAACTTTCTGTGATAAATTTCCTACTTAAGACCGAAAATTAAGTGCCTACATAATGTAATTTTCACCAGTTTTACGATGCTGCAACAGTATTGAAACTTTACCGCTATATAATTATGGAATATTAATCACAAGTATTTATTTCTGCTGAAAATATTTGTTTGTATTTTACTCAATACGTTTCTAGATTATGCTTGACGGATTTTACGGTTTATATGTCTCGAGGATATTTCAATTCACGAGGACTAAAATGGTATTTCTCGTGAATTGTATTAAAGTAGACTACCTGACAACTTTCCAGCATGAAGTATTAGTAACTAAAGGATTTACAATAGCCAGAGTATTAAGCCTAACCATACATGGGATAAAACCGCAAATACAAGATATACTTTTCTTATTCATTTGGAGATATACTTGATGAGAAACTGAAAAATAGACAGTGCTTAAAATTACAGTGCTATTGTAATGTTGAACACTGATGGAGTCTGTAAGCTTGTGTGTTTAACGTCAGGATATTTAGAAGAGGCATTTACTGCTACAACAGCGGCATTGGTAAAATGACATCGCCTCTTAGACACAGCATTACTGGTTCGTTTCAAGTGGATTCTGTAAAGCACGCAAAATCCGCTTATCACTGAGCAATACAATTTCATTATAAAAAGCCCAACTGTTCCACGAAATCGTTATCGGGGTAATTTCTACCACCGGCTTTTCATATAAGAGGAGGTCGAAGAGTGAATTATTCGTCGCTTATTTCAGCGAAGTCCTTAGGCAGCGATTTTCAGTTCACAGAAGGTCATTGTTTCACACCAATAATGAAATACTCCTATACAGAAACTCCGCTCTAAACTTATTACATTGTACACTATATGTTCATAATCCGGAGGAACAAAAAACATCTGTGTAACAGTCATACATTTTTACATCCATTAGCGATTTCAAGAGATCCCTTGTGATTATATTGTCTATTTAACAGCGATCCTATTATTCCATTTACGTTAATTATGAAAAATATAAGGCAAAACCTAATAAGTTACATTTTAAGTGTAAAAATCAAGACGCAGGTGTTTGTAACACAAGCAGCTTATTGTTAGTACTGAACTTATAGGCATGAATAACATTTTCTTTTCACTGCAGTAAACCTCAACCTGTAAACATTACGAAATAAGCAACAAACATTTCACAAACATTTAATAGTATGGCAAAGTTGTTTGGAATAATCTGTATACTTTGGTAAGCTCTATATTTCTTCTAAATTAAAATTTGCTCAGAATTTATATTTCCCCACCACAAAAGAGTAAATAAAAGGAATGTTCCAAAGATTTCTATAAATATTTCGCATGTAATTAATAAAATACCTTATATGCAGGATTTTATGAACATTTTCGAGCTATATTTGAGTAAATACAAAGTAATTAAACATTATACATTTAAAGCCATTTTGAGAAATGTGTGAGTGGAATTGAACAACATACAGGAAAAACAAAACTCAGATAAATGCAAACTCGATAATAAAACTCAGTAACTTCCAGGATGACTGTATGAAGATTTTCAAAAGAATTCGTTGCCCGCCTTGGTAGCGTGGTGGTAGCATGTCTGCCTCACGTTCAAGAGGTCCCGAGTTCGAATCTTGGTCAGGGGGAGTTACCTGGATAAGGTTTTTTCCGGGGTTTTCCCTTATCCTATAAGACGAATGTCGGGTAACTCTAAGCTCCATTGACCCTGTATTCATTTGAGCATCATTTTATCCATTCCATTCATCGTCCGATATGACTTAACGTTGTAGGACGTAAATTTCAAAACACAAATAAATTGTACATATTTAATTTTCTGCAAATAGAGAATGAAGCCTTTTTCGTTCAGGACGTTTCACTAATAAAAATGTACTGCACAAAACACGCTACTTTATTTTTCCTTAAAATGAACTTTTTGAAAACAACAGTGAATGCATTATTGTTTGAATTTTAATTACACTTGTCATTTTAATGTGTTGTTATTCAGTTGTTTCTCAAGAAATCGTAGAAAGACGATGGAGTTTCTAGACTAGCTTACAGTGTCTCACTTTTAGTCGATTCATTCCTTTTCCCAAACTCCTTATACGGTAGGAAAGTAATAAATGACATTACTTAGTGCGTAGAAGGGATTTCGTGTTGAGCTATTCGTATTTTACTGGACGTTGCGGAGTACTCATCTATTTATACTCCAATATGATATTTTCATATGATCAAATAACCGGGTGGGGGAGTTAGTAAATGATCACACATATTACTTTATGTTTGAATGAGATTTACACTTCTTTTGTAAGTGACTTTTTACCTCTGTATTTTTTGAAGTAGAATCAACTAGTAAAAGCTTCAAAGAAATTTCAAGAAATGGAATTATTTGCTACAATATAGAGCTTGTGGTACTTTCAACAACACTCGATGGACATTATTTAGGAATTAAGAAGATTACAAACTATTTTACATGATATATTGTCGAGAGTATGAGAATTTGCTCCAAGCATCAAGCTTCAAGCATCATTAAGTATAAATGTTGATATAGTATAATTTTGTTTTACGTTGTTGAGCTACGTTGCTCAGAAAGAGTGGTCCCTGTGAATTCCTGCAAATTTGTGGCAGGTAAAAATGTTTGGTAATTGGAGGAATGTTAAATCCTATAAATTTGTGTCATTGGTAAATCTGTTTATCTAGTAACAGGCGATCAGTTACTCACCCCGATTCACTCACAGTGTATGGTCAACAGTCTGACGGGGCCTCTTTATCTACTACTTGCAGTCTTTGACTATTCACAGTCACAGTTGTCAACAGTCTGCTGGGGCATACACGCTTACGTCACCATGTAAATTTAGTGTACTTTTTATTTTTATTATTTTGACAATGAACCAAGATAACATGTTTAACCACATCAAGCAATATCATGATTGCACAGTCGCAAATCTGTGCAAATAGGAGGGAAAATGTTATCTCGTAATTTTGAAACTATTTTAATTATGCTAACAGTGACTTTGTAGTACTTCACTTAATTTATAATTTTGTAGGAATTTACGTATCACTTTGTAGGAATTCGCCTTCCCCGAGAAACAGAAACCTGCATATTTTCTTTCCGGAAACGCATTTTTATTCAAGAATTTAAAAAACTGCATTTCCAGTGTAATCTTACAATCAAATATTTGCATTCAAACAATATTAGGTATGCCTTAAGGGAATGTCAGAAAAATCACAACATAAATCGCAACCATGTGTGATTTTTCCTCCACTATAACAACAGTTTGAACACTTGAAATGCTGCAGTTAATCACGTTGAGAAAGGAATTGGAGCACTTTTAGTTATATTTGCTAATACAACAAATAATTAAGCCAAACGTAACTCTTGTACAAATTATTCTTATAAAATTTATTCTTCTATCTCTTTCCTATTAATTGAGACACTTTGTAGAAGTGGTTTCATTATATTTTTATGGATATAATGGGAATGTAATGCAGTAGGCTTTAAGCGAGAGTCGAATATTTTAGGGTAGTCGCTATGTGATGCTCTTGAAATGTCGTGAGAAGGAAAACGAATATAAAGTTTCCATTTTCTAAAATGAAATGTGCAAAAATTTGGAATATTCAAACAAATAACAAGGAGTATCTAAAAATGGTTAACTCTCCGAGGTAAAAAAAAAAAAAAAAAAAAAAAAAAAAAAAATTGATACATCTCGGTCAGGGTGAGTTACCTAGATAAGGTTTTTCCCGGGGTTTTCCCTTATCCTTCAAGACGAATGTCGGGTAACTCTAAGCTCCATGGACCCTGGACTCATTTGAGCATCATTTCATCCAATTCATTCACCGTCCGATATGACTTAACGTTGGAGGACGTAAAGTACAAAAAAAAAAAAAAAAAAAAAAAAAAATTGATACTGAGTTTTCGTTTGCATAGAGAAACACACCTTTTTCAAATCCGATCTTTTGTATTCGAAGAGTTTCAAAATATATATTTGGGGTGAAATGTTGGTAATGAACTTTTACTAGGAGATAAAGTAAAAATGGTTTCAGAACAAGCTTGCATGGGACAGCTTTCAAAAATATGTTTCACATAATAAAGCTCCTACATAATAAAGTGAAGCCTTTGAGTGTGATCAATAATTTATATTTGAAGAATTATCACACAATTATATTCATAGAATATTTTGAAAATGAATATAATTAGTGGCTTTATATTTTTAGTGGAATTGTTATTTTCAATTTATAAATGCTTACCTGTACTGTATTTGTATTATATTTACTCATCTAACTGATTTTAGAACATAAAATAATTTTAGCCGCCCAAATTGTTTTTAAGTTAACGTGGACAAAAATAAAAACAAACTCACATAGCCAGCAGGTGTATGAGAACAAGTGAAGAGCGATGCACTGACTGGACCGTAGGAGGGCCGGTACACTATCCTTTGTAGACTTCCCCCACCTACTAAACCCTTTCTCTCTCGCTCCCTCTCTCTCTTTCTCTCAGGCACTTATTGTTACGACCGACTACCTGTTTTATGTAACATAATAAGTAGGTTATATAGTACAACTTTCCAACTGCTGCAGCCAAAATATTTAAACACACAGAACTTTGAGGAATACTTGCCTTTCAATGAAACTCGCACCGTACGTGTCGCTGTACGGGTATACTTTTATATTTCAAACCTATATTAGTATAAACAATAATTGCAAAAGGTACATTTTGCAAAAACTAAAAAGGTAACAAACAGTTTGGAGTATTACGCAGGTATGTGTACGTGCGTGTGTGTGTTTTCGAGTGTAAGCACCATTGCACAGAAATAAAAAAATTCATAAATTAGACCTTGGTCACTTTATGATATTTGAGGTGGCGCTGTCATAATATTGTTTAAAAATAAATAATGGAAATATTTCATATAACTTAAAACACTCTACACTACGTTCTTTGCGATAGTCTTAAGTGTATCCTCTTAACTGAACAAAAGCACTAAAACATATCCATATGGCATAATATTAACAAAATGAAGAGTCGTGCATTAAATAGGATAAGTTAAGTTTACAGGAGCGACATAAGAAGTTACTTTGAATTAAAAGTAATAAGAGTGTGATTAAGATTGATACTCGTTGAGCAAAAAGCACACACCACACACACATTCACACACACACGCACACGCACACACACACACACACACACACACACACACACACACACACACACACACACACACACACATATATATATATATATATATATAATATCTATGAAATTATATAAATTGTTTCATTTTTTCTATTGTTTATAAATAGGATTTTACAAAATTAGGGGAGTTTTCCCTAAGAATATTTTATCTTGGGATATGTGTTTATAAAAACTGAAATTTCATCTTTAGTATGAGATTTGAACCTTTAAAAATAAACAAACATTCCAAGGTAATTTAAGTTTTGTATGTTCTATAAATTGAATATTTAAAGTTGATCTTTAAATCAATGATGCTGAATTCAATTTTGTAATAACTTTTTTTAAAAAAAGCTCTAAGTGTTGTATTCATGTGGATTTCTCTACTCACGCTTTTGTAAAGTCTACCTACTACAACTTATTCGTCTATTCACATTTCGTTAATATAAATAAACTTTCATTAAAATTTAGGTATTTCGTTGTAGCTATAAAAAGGATATAATAGGTAAATATGTGGAGCTTTTAAGAAAACATCGTTATGTGACGGCATTGAAATTCCGTGGTTTTAGATGACCTCGAAACGAATTATGACCTACTATTTTAAAAGCGTATTTGAAAGTTCAAGCCAACAACAAGGAATGATTCGAAAATTGTTAACGTGTTAAATAGAATGTTTTCACTTACTCTTCAATTGCAGGAGAAAAATATGGGATAAGAAATGGGACAGTGTGAGCAAAGAGGTAGTGGCATTACGCATGTTAACGGCGACGGGTGAAAAGAAAAATAGATGTACAGGAGATTTCTTATATAGGTTAAGAGAAAAGTGGATTAGGGTAACAGAATGAAGGTCCAGAAGAAATCACAAGCTGTTCAGGAAAACCAAAGGCTTATTGCCAAGGGACCTGTGTCAGCGTGTAAATCCTGGGTCAGCAATTTCGTGTATTTGTACAGGGTGTATAATACAACATGTTCAATTTTAAAGTTATTGTAGTGAAACTGTAATGAAAGCTGTACAAATAAATATCAAATATCAAAATACTCTTCCATTTTTTAATTGGTACAAGTGTGTTACTTTGTTTCGTTTAACTACCACAGTCGTTCGTCCAATATGACTTAACGCTGGAGGACATAAATTAAAAAAAAAAAAAACAGTCTAAAAAACACAGTCTACCAGAATGAAGGAGTACACAGGCTATTGAAAAGAATTCAGGATACACATTTTATTCCCATGCAACTATTTTAAACCTGCGGCATTTTAATCAAAAGAAATAAGGTCTAATTCCTTGGGGGAGGTGGGAACAATAACGAAATAATTTCAACTTGAAGTGTAGTTTGGGAAAACCTTGGAATCTGTCTCATCCTTGGATGATAGGAACTTAAACATAAAATTTGGTTTTTATCCTGAATACGAACCTTGTTATGAAAATCTTTTTCTCCCTCCATTCAAGTAATCTCATAACCGGCACATTCATAAAATCTCTGTAGCGAATTTTTGAGTGGAATACGTTCTGAACTTATGATGAATAGAAGAGAACGTAAAGATGTGTGGTAGTTTTACTTTAAAGACAAAGAACTAAAATATATTTTGTGCAACGATGTAAAAAACATAAATAACATTAAATGAAAGGTAATGATAAGAAGAAAACAAAAAAAAATCTGAACAATACCACTATAGCTCTTTCAGAGATATACAAATAATACGAGCGTGCACCAATGCAAACTTATCTAAACATGCATCATATCCCAAAAATGTTACAGTAAAGCGATACCTAAGACAATTACCACGCCATACATTTTCTAAATAAGTAACCTACCGATATATGGTTACATTTTACTACTTAAATTAGGAAACCCAGAAA
Organism: Mantis religiosa; assembly: GCA_030765055.1. Taxonomy (NCBI): domain Eukaryota; kingdom Metazoa; phylum Arthropoda; class Insecta; order Mantodea; family Mantidae; genus Mantis; species Mantis religiosa. The sequence goes on from CM060948.1 coordinate 223,872,947, forward strand.
GTATATTGGGGGCCACGCCCTCCTCTACCATCTTCGGCTACATGTCGGGGATGAATACCAAACTTCTCATTTAAGAATTAAGCACGAAGAATTTGACCAAATACGCCTAACACAAACTTAAGACTTTCTGAAATGTAAATATTTTCCTCCCTTTTTTAATTTGGGATAAGCTATGGACAGAAGTTTCTCTGCAGGAAGGATTAAGAACAATTCAAATTATAGTAGTTGATATACAGCCGTTTTTCTCAGAACTACAATTTTTAGCATCTCCTTTATATTGTTACATTTTCCCAAGCTCATGCTGAAAATGCATCATCGTCTTTTGCAACGTTTTGAAGATCAGTTTTTACCCAATTGGGATGTTCTAGGTTCAAATCCCGTAAATAGTCCGATCTAAAGGTTCTTTTCGTTAATAACGTAAGAACTTACACGTTAAATTAAAAAAAAAAACTATAGAAGAAATTAGTAACAATAAATGCATTGCTGTATATGTATAAAGGATAGAGGATAAAGGAATTCGCGGAGGGGATTCGGCATTTCGACCACACTTGTCTCCTCTACCTATTCCCGCAACTGGGGCACCTCCGGGAGGATGGATGAGGTGAGAGGAGACAGAGGAAAACCGATTTCAAAACGCCAGGACTGAGCAGACGACAGGGTCCATTCCCGGCAGTCTAATACAAACTCAATACCACTTGCCCTGGTTCTGAGACAGCCCACTAAGCCGACTCAGAGAACGAAGACCGACCTACCGGAGGATGAAGGTGTTCACCAAGAGTATATTGTTGCCCAGTCGGCAAACATGCGGTCGCCAACGGGAGGGGAAGGCCGGTGGGGGGGGGGGCGTGTGGCATCCGTACCGCACACTCGCCGGTCATCTGCCACCTGCGGAGGCGTGACAGAGTGGAGGGAGTGGAAACCACGGGGTTGGCTGATTCTTCGTTTCCCCCCTCCTCCTGCCGCCTGAAAGAACGCGAAACCTCCGGAATATTCTTCCCCTCCATGGTAAAGAATTGTCTATAAACATTTAGCCACCTATAAATAGAGGGACGATGCGACCGAGAGTTCAGTTCAGTTCTTGGCGAGCAGCCGTGAGGAGCGCCCAGTGAGTTAACGGACCGGGCATCGGAGGAGTTGTGCGTGATCGCGAGTGCAGAGTGGACCGGTGACAGACGAACTGGTGAATTGTAATTGTGTACATTACGTAATTCTGTGTAATCGGCAATTGTTCCGACTTTAATTCGGTGGAAATAAAGAACATTGTTGAGTTGTGCAATTGGACTTTTAATTTCACGAACCCAGAAAGTCACAATATTATCTTACCATATAACGCCCAGATTCCCGCCGACACTTGTTACCCAAAGGAGATCACCAGATGAGAGACGATGTGGAATGACTGTGGAAGTGAAATGAAAGGGCTGGAAATTCAGGAATTCAATAAAGCTAATCAGCATTCGCCTAGCAACCCGAAACCCCAAAGAAACCCATGGGTCAGGTAGGCCGGCCACGGGAAATGAACCCGAACCCTGCGAATACGGACCACAGATGAAACTGCTCGGTGCTATATACTTATAATTTAAACACGTTCAAGAGGTCCAGAGTTCGAATCTCGGTCAGGCTGAGTTACCTGGATAAGTTTTTCCAGGGTTTTCCCTTATCCTTAGACGACGAATGTCGGGTAACTCTGAGTTCTATGGACAGCCTGGGCTCATTTGAGCATCATTTCACCCATTCCATTCATCGTCCGATATGACAACGTTAGAGGACGTACATTACAAACAGAAAAGTAGTAGTGGTAGTAGTAGTAGTAGTAAAATAATAATAATAATAATAATAATAATAATAATAATAATAATAATAATAATAATAATAATAATAATAATAATAATAATAATAATAATAATAATAATAATAATAATAATAATAATAATAATAATAATAATAATAATAATAATAATAATAATAATAATAATAATAATAATAATAATAATAATAATAATAATAATAATAATAATAATAATAATAATAATAATAATAATAATAATAATAATAATAATAATAATAATAATAATAATAATAATAATAATAATAATAATAATAATAATAATAATAATAATAATAATAATAATAATAATAATAATAATAATAATAATAATAATAATAATAATAATAATAATAATAATAATAATAATAATAATAATAATAATAATAATAATAATAATAATAATAATAATAATAATAATAATAATAATAATAATAATAATAATAATAATAATAATAATAATAATAATAATAATAATAATAATAATAATAATAATAATAATAATAATAATAATAATAATAATAATAATAATAATAATAATAATAATAATAATAATAATAATAATAAAATCAGGTAAATATATCGCACTCTCATATCATCTGCCCGGCAAGTGTAGAAGCACATTTATACAATGAGATTTTGTCAGTTACTAGGATTTTGGACCCACAGACCCTTCACATGCCAGAGCCCACCTCGGTAGCGTAGATGGTAGCGTGTCTGCCTCACGTTCAAGAGGTCCAGAGTTCGAATATCGGTTAGGGTGATTTACCTGGATAAGGTTTTTTCCGGCGTTTTCCCTTATCCTGGAAGACGAATGTCAGGTATCTCTAAGCTCCATGGATCCCGGACTGATTTGAGCATCATCGTCCGATATGACTTATCGTTGGATGCCGTAAATTATAATATATATATATATATATATATATATAACGCGACAGTAAACATACTGACATGGGGTTGTCGATTTTAAGCATGTGCAATCAATCGGTCTGGGCCGGATTTGAAGGCACGACCTTGAAAGACAGACTACTGGCCAGCACCTAACATGGAGAAGTAAAGATAATGTTATCCGACACTAATATCTCTGTAGACACGTGCCGAAACTACAGTCCGACCGTCACAGAAGTAGAAATGCAATTACCCAGCATTCAGGCCTCTGTGGAAACGTGACTAACCAAGACCATATGGTACGCAGATAAGATTTAGCAAGGTTAAACTTTTGTCACACACCGAGCTATGGTTAAATCAATGATAATATTTATTTGTTTCACTTCAGAGCATTTTGTTATGATCTTAATTGTTCAATAATTTCAACCGCTTACTTTAAATATCAACAGCTTCCTTTTCGGTTACCAATGCTTTGTTTAGTATTATCAAACACGTGAAGTAAAATGCTCGTATCAGTGTATAAGCCATTTAGTTTTGGTTAATTTATCAACAATTCTTTAATGTTGTTTTCTATTCTGTTTATCATTTAATGCTTCCATCCTCAACCTCACTAACATTAAATTCCCTCTAAAAGGTATAAGTTGTCCACCAAGTCAACCAAGACAAGTCCACCAGCTTGTCATCATGGAGTGCTATAACGGAATTTGGGAACACATTAAACACTCATAAGCAATAATTAAGCAATAGCTTCTTTATTCCGGTTTCATAACCCAAAGAGATTCTTAATAGTAACAAGCTACTGAGGAGTATGCCGGTATGTTTACAAACAGCTACAGCACGCGACACGACGTGTGACCTATACCTGTGAACTCCGACAGCGTAAGGCACGCGTCGTTGTTCCTGTCACTGCTGATACCGAAATTAAGGGATGCAATGAATAAAGAATCGTAATGGATTTCAAACGAGCATTGCATATAGCAGTGAAATATGCAAAGGAGCAGTGAAATATATCACTGCCTTGGTTGGCAACTTGGAGTTTAATGTGATGATAAAAAGAAGCAGTCATTAAATCAGTTTGAAACGGGCATTCCAGTGTCAGTAGAACCATTCTTTTACTCATTCATATACACGCAAACCCTGACGATAAAGTGCTGTAACTTGAAAGCCCATTTTTGCTCTACCCTGCGTCACCAACATTTAAGTTTCTCTGCCTAATCCACACTCATTCTGTAGCATATCATTTGTGTCTCTTTTGGTGGTAAAAGCTATCTAGATGTGTCACACAGAAGCTGAGCAACTTTTCGTATATGCTCGTTCGCTTTTGTTTTGAAACACACACACACACACACACACACACACACACACACACACACACACACACACACACACACACACACACACACACACACGCACACACACACATCCGAAAATTTAAATGGTGATTTGTGTCATTCCGCGCAAATGTATTCAAAGGACGTATTGCATTCCATCCAAAAGAATTTTGTGATCTCATACACGTTTTCAGGCCTCTTAGCCAAAAACAAGGTTAGAAAAAATCACGTATATTGTGTACGTCTTGTAAATAGGATTATTCAAATATAAAAAGCCGGTATAAAGATGAAACTTGGTTTCAATTCAGGAACTTCAAAGAATGCAATGACTGAGCAGAATGGCTCAAGTGGTTTCGTCTGGGACCCGCATTAGAGAGGCCCAGCTTCGATCCCTGTGTGCAAAATACCTGACCCATGGTTTTTTTGGGGCTTTTCCGGATCGCTAGATGAATGCTGGGTAGGTTAATTACATTCCCCGAATTTCCTGACCCTCCATTTCTTCTCCATTAATCATTTCATATCATCTCTCATTTGGTGGTCTCTTTAAGGGTAGAAGTGTCGGCGGCACATGGCAGGATGATATATTCTGAGTGAACCACTTTCTCCTCCGGTAGTACGGTTGGCAGTCTCCCAACCGGCTGTGGCACCACTTCCGAACCACAGTAAGGAAATGTCTGTTGCCCTGGCCTATCGAGGGAGGTTTCAATCTAAGTGGAATGTAGATATCCTGCCCTGTGCACTGTCGTGGCTCCTTGGGACAGCCGCCCTCTGTCTCCTCACACCTCATCCTTCCTCCCAGGGATGCCCCATGTTCGGAAAGAGGTACAATAGATCAAGACTTTTCGTAGTGCCGAATCCCATCCACTGTTTCAACAAAAAAAATGATGCGGCGCCAAAATGTACAAAAACATTCTCCACTCTAAAGTAGTCTTTCATAGGAAAAATTTCGGAAATCACTTTTTCTAATAATGACTAAAAATATTAATGAAAATACCATGCACTTAACATAATTTTCATGACAAACGAAATGTACATCATGAATTTTTGGGGGATAGCCTCTGAAGTCAGCTTCATTCTGAATCTCTTTTGCATAACTGATAATGTCTAGGAGATACACAAAATAATACTATACGAAAACAGCATCTCTTTAACACACGCATATTATGACAAATTACATTTTGAAGTATTCTCGCATCGTAAGTCGCCATTACGGTAGTTGTCTCATTATGCATATCAAAACTCCTAGCGGTTTAACAGGGAAAATAACGAGTCAGTGGTGTAGAGCAATCGGACGGAGACCGGGAGATCCATGTTTCAAATCCCGTCGATGGTATTGAACTTTACAGTCTGACTCTACCGTACCCAACTTTGGTCTAGACAAAAAGTACAATTAATGTGTGAAAGAACACATAATTTCCGTATGTTGCGTTGTCTACTGTTTTACAATTTTTACCACTTTGAGATGTTCTCTGTTGCATATCTCATTGATCCTCTACCATTACCTACACCAGGTAGGGGAAGTATTATATTCCATCCAAAAATTTTATTTTTCGGGTTCTATATACGTCTTGAGGCCCCTTGATCGAAGAAAAAATTTGACAAGAAAACGTAACTATATATATATATATATATATATATATATATATATATATATATATATATATATATATACAAGTGTGTTCCTGTAAATAGGATAGCCAACAAAATAGCAAGTGGCTTAAATATAAAGCTTTGTTTAAATTCAGGAACCTTTAAGGAACCAATGCCAAGATTTTCAATAAAATCTCCCTCCTCGACTAGCATTTCGTGGCAATTATTTCGAATATATAGATTATATAAAGATTTTGATTAAAATACCTCACATTTAAGATATTTTCATGAAAAGTTATTATAAAAGTAAATATTTCATATTTACTAAATACTCTGGGGATAGGCTCTGAAGTCATCATCATTCTGAATCACTTTTATGTTCCTGACGACACTACCCAGCATTTTGCAACTTTTTTAAGGCAAGGGATGTGACAGGTGATCTTAACTAATTTTGGGATACTGAACACGAATCCGTTATTCGTTTCTACGTATTACGTCAGGTTTCTTTTTGCATTAGTACTTCAAAATAAGACATGTAGGAATAAAAAGTTCTGAGCCAATTAAGATAATTTTGAAATATCATAAATAAAATATGTTGATGCGGTGTATACAGTGCGCGACGTGTCTATTCCACTATTTTTGGTGAGAGGGCACCAAATAAACACAAGTTTCATCCACATAACTGCAAATACCAGAATCTCTTGGCTCACATACTGCTGAAATGCACAATTTCGTGATTTCTGTACTCTAGCAATTAAATGTGACCAAAGAATTCCCAAAGAAGGTAATGTATACGTGAAACAACATCAGAAGATGTTATTAAAGGTAACAGTTGTAGTTACTTTTAGTGCAATCAGTCCTAAATATCCCCTTTGAATGACAGCTTGGCTGCCCAGCACTGACTACTGCATTTTTGCCATCCCTTTTCAAGCACCAACAGTATTTGGCCATCATTGGTACATCCCACCTCCCTTGTATGTCCTTTCTGCCTCCTTGATGTCTTAGTGAAACCTCTCTCCCATCTCTTAACTAGCAGCCACAAGGTTTTCAGGAAAGTAATCGAGATGAGAATGAAGGAAGTTCAATATCGGGCTCATTGAACACCCAAACTCCTTCATGTGATCCAACACTGCTTTCACTATGGTTTCGTATTGTTCATCTTTATATTTCCTAGGAACTTGCTCATGACGTCTCCCATTGAAACCTATACAGCAAGTTCCACGATATTCATCATCGTCTGCTCAAAGTTTGGGTCTTTCAGCAGCGTTTTATTTGTTGACCCATCGAAATCGCTTTCTTTGAATTTTGAATCTGATAAATGTGAAAACTCTTTTGCAATATACTGAAAGCGGGGTGTTTCTGTCCAAGGCCTTAACAAACTGCTTCATCATTCCTAGTTTTGATGTGTAGCGATGGCAAAATACCTACATGAGTCAATTAAGGCAGCATTTTAACATTTATTACCCTCTTTTTTCAGTAATGGACCAAGCCGATTCACTGTTATCGCAAAGCAGCACGGAGTTGCAGTGACGCATTTTAGGACAGTAAATCACGAGTAGCATGAAAACTAGGCGTGAAGCAAGAAAACCAGTAACATATATGAAATCAGGCGATCTCACAGGGTGAAAATAAAGTTTAGATCCATTTTCGAGAAAACGTAATATTAGATTCAAACAAATACGGATATTGTAAACCATATGACATGGTAACAGATAATCCATGAACGTTTTTCCTTAGTCTCATTTGACATGACCACCTTGCACTTCCATACAGGTTTCCCAGCGATGTACTGCAGCCTCAAACACTTTGTTCAGCATTGCAGGTGTAATGTTGCGAACTGCCTGCTTGATGCGCTCCATAAGAATGGCAATGGAAGTAAATTTAACTTTGTAGACATGTGATTTCACGAATCCCATGAAAAAAGTAAGAGGTGTCAGATCTGGGGATCGTGGCGCTCATATGCGGTGTGCACCCCTGCCAATTCATCGACGTCGGAATATGGTATACAGGTATTCCGGAACAATCAGTGCGAAATGAGGAGGCACTCCATCCTGTTGGAAAACCAAAGTTTCCAAAATGTCATTCTGCTGTAATTGTGGTGGAAGGAACATCTATATTATATCAAGGTACAAAATGCCTGCCACTGTTTGTTGTCCAAAGAAGAATGGCGCATACACCTTCGATTTTGTCAGCTCCAACCACACATTAACTTTTTGGTGTTTCGTTCCTACTCCATGATAGCATTTATTTGTTCATCCACCCATAGTCTTTAGCTGTGTATATTGACCATGCCACATGTGTGGAAGGTGGCCTCATCGCTAAACACATTTTGCAACAAATTGGCTTCTTCAACTGCCCTCAACAGGTTGTAACACATTGCTTCCCCTTCCAGTGCATGTCGAATTTCGAGGTGGTATGACCATTTTTAAAAGTGAAGTGCAGAAGATTACACACTGTCGATTGTGGTGCACCCAACTCTCGATTTAACCTCCTGGTTGATGCTTTCGGACTTCTGGTTACAGCATGGCTTACCCGCCGCACAGTTTCATTGGTCACCCGGGGTCTACCCGAACGTTTCAGGTCTTGCACACTGCCTGTTCTTTTAAATTTCTGAATCAGTAGTATGATATTAGCCCTTGTAGAACCGGATTTAAGGAATTTTCATTCAAAATCCGCTAGAACCTCCTGATATGTAAATCCCCTCAAACGTGCAGAAACAATAGCAATTCGTTCTTCAGTTGACAGCATCTTTCGGATCTCCAGTAAAAATAATTTAAAATCAACCGTTTTCTCAAAAATGGAACTAGACTTTATGTCCACACTGTATTTAGCCATAATCATTTGCCAGATGCTTTGCCGCAAAAATCATGCTGGGTAGTGTAATCCCTAAATTAATAGTATTCCAAACATTTTCTCTTTTTTTTTCTTTTTTAATTTACGTCCTCCGACGTTAAGTCATATCGGACGGTGAATGAACTGAGTGAAATGATGCACAAATGAGTCCAGGGTCCATGGAGCTTAGATTTATCCGACATTCGTCTTGAAGGATAAGGGAAACCCTCGGAAAAACCTTATCCAGTTAACTCACCCTGGCCGAGATTCGAACTCGGTACCTCTTGCACGTGAGGCAGACACGCTACCATCTACGCTACATCCTTTTAACGCACACAAGTTATGCCAAATAACATTTTCCAGAAGTTCATTGTTTTCGAGGTATTGCTCATAAGTTTCAGTTTTCAAGTACTTATATTTTCCTTAAGCGGGAAGTTTATTCGTATTTTATGCCCTGCAATATAAAAAGAATGAAAAGTCAAAGTCACAGTCTAAAGTCACCATAACGGCCAACCTTTAAACCCGCTTATCGTTTCGTACCCCTTGTACCTACTCATGACGAAGTATGCATTTCTACAAATGTTTATTGATTAAGCTTTTGTAAATAGATCAGTTATTTTTTAAATTTACGCACTCCAACTTTAAGTCCTATCAGACGATAAATGGAATGGCTGAAATCATGCTCTAACTACCCTAGAGTCCATAGAGCTTAGAGTTACCTCACAGTCGTCTTTCAGGATAAGGAAAAACTCCGGAAAAGCCGTATCCAGGTAACTCACCCTAACCGAGATTTGACCTCGGGATCTCTTGAACGTAGGACACAGACGCTACCGTCACGCGCTAGATTAGTTTGTACAAGAGGGGAGAAAGTCACGTGATTGCACCTAAGATTTTTTCTATATCATGTCTAATTTTTACCGAAATAGGTTTCTTAATATTTGGCTGAAGGGGAAAGGAAGGCAGAGAAATCTGAGTCGATAGTTAATAAACTACTGTTAAAATGCATTTCTTTTGTGGAGTTAATGATAACTGAGGCGAGCACTTGTGAAACGGTTTTATTACATATTTCATTTCTGTCGTCTTCTTAATTTAACGTCTGCCAACGAAAGTCATATCGGACGATAAATTGAATGCTCTTCAAAGGTTCAGAGGGTTCAGAAAGCTCTAAGTTACCCGACAGGATAAGGGTTCAGCATTAGAAAAAAAAACAGAATAAACCTTATCCAGATAACTCAGCCTAACAGGGATTTAAACTCGGGACCTCTTGAATGGTGCAGACACGCTACCCCAACACCGCAGAAGTGAGCATATAGGCCTATGGAAAATCATACGCATGTGCTCTGGATCATCTCTATGTTTACAGGCCAGAAGGCTGAAGATGATTTTATCAAGGTTTAGTACCAAGTAAACAGACAATACCTGCATCATAGGGGTTCAGGATATCAGTGGTGTTTGGAATGCTTAAAAGTTGCATTTGTCTCAAGAGAGCGTCAATAAATAATTACTAAATAATTAAAAGGGCAAAAGAAATCACATTGTCAAACACTGTAGTCTTCAGCATAAAATGCCCTGAAGGTGGTGTGTGCCGTGTTGAAAGTCAATCTATTAACAAGTACAACACAATACTCTCGTTTGCAATGAATAAACACAGGCGATATCACTGGGTACTGCGTACTCACCGGGATAAACACTAATCTGTTATTGTTGCGTGGTATGCATTAAATTTTTTTCTGCACAACATATAATGAAGGAATTTACTACCTCAAGAATTGAAGGAAGTGGTCTTGTAGTGTCCAAAATAGTTCCTAAACTTAAAGAAGATGCATGTCCCTTACTCTATACCTTTCTAATTGACTTCAGATCCAGCTGCGAAACGTAAGACTCCAGAAGAAAGAAGAGGGGAAATGTTGGGAAGTGGTGTAGAGCATTTCGTAAATGGATCGAAGATAACAAAATTGTTCATTTTCAGAACTTCAAAAATAGAATTAGTGACAGGAAATTAGATGAATTCTCTACCATCATAGAAGAAAGGGTCAAATATTCTTGAAATTTCATATGAAGAAATTCCAAAATTGTAGCAGCATTGAAAATGAACTCCAATTTTATTATTCGGTTTCTACAGAGTTAAATTGTAATACACAATCAATTCTAAGCTCTATAGAATCTTGGCTCACTGGAGCATAATTTCATCCATTTCATTCATTATACGCTTCAACTTAATGTTGGAGGACGTAAATTAAAAAATAACTAATTGTCTGTTAAAAAAGAAATGTTGTGGATATATAGACAAACTTTGATGCTTTTCTTAGTCATCTGATTGGGCCCTCAATGACAAGTTAGCAATTAAAGCAGAAACTACTTTCGACCACCAAAATTTAAAGAGATTGTTAGGAGCAAAGACATGAATTTTCCGCTTAATATATCAAGTCCTTAGAATAACAATTAAGACTGGTTAATCAAAACTCAAATATACACCCAATACCCTGTTATGGTTACCTTTTCTCATACGTAGCTTATAGACGAACACGTGACACCAACATATTTTCTCAGTTCCATCAAGATTACCCCAGACAACTTTGTCAAACACTCAGTCCTGGTAATAACTTGAAATCAGTGCGTTTAAAATATTTGTCAAACAAGCTGAAAATGCTTAGTGATCATGTAAAAGTTTAAATATATTTCCGGAAAAAATATGCAAAACCTTTTACTTCCTATAAAAGGGGTAGGTAACATTCAAGGTCTATCAAACATAAAAGAACCTGCAAAAACACTGAAAACCTTCACGATAACATCCTTAAAATCCACAAATAAAGATCATGTAGGTCTACGTCCAGTGAACAGTTCAACAGCACAAAAACTGCAAGAAAAAGTTATGCTGTGAACACGGAATTGAAACTGATACTCAGAATTTGTAGTTAGTGCATTAAAGGGAATAGTTACGAAAGTGTTAATGGCAGTCACTGCTCGCGTATTATATGCATCTTTATTGCATTTCATTTTATTTCTGAGTCATATGAACAAGTTGTCCTTAGAGAAAAATGCAGAGAAATATCTACATTTATGTACCGACACATGCGTCAGTAATATTTGTGCTACTTGGAACGTTAGTATTTGCGAATTACCGAGGGCTTTTTGGCAAGGAAAATAATAAAAGTAATAGCCAAGACCTCTTTAAATCACCTTATTATTTACAAGACAGTTTGGTATTAACTGCAGGCACAAAAAATAGAAGGAAAGTAAATTGCTTTATCACTGAGAAGGCAAGAAACATACTCTGCCATTATCAATTATGGAATGCACGTTTTATACTACCATACTAACACACAGTAACCTTTAATAAGGAAATGTAAAAACGTAAACAAATGCATGTTTCTTTCAGAGCGAAAATGCCTAAACGTCTGACAAAACTTGTAATTATTCTGCATAAATTGCTTGTAACGTGGATCTCACCTGTAACGTCACGAATCGCGCATTCAGGTATGTAACCAAGACTATCCAGCAAAGCCTGATATTAGGATAATACCATGTTATTACCGAGCATCTGAATTTCTCTTATAGTAAACGCGCTACGTCTTTGAAATAACTGAAAGTTGCTCCATATAATCCACCAGTAAAATTGTTGTTCGCTACAATACAGCTATCATATAGAAATGCACGTAATTAAAACATCAGTTCAAAGAATGTATTCATAATGTGCATAATTTTGCTACTGTTTGCTTTCTTCCGTCCATTTAAACACTCAGCGCCATCTGTTAGAAACAAGATAACGTATGTTTTCATAGTTACTTATTCCACCACCAATAAATTTATACATATCTCTAATTTCAACAAATGCATTGATATATTTTGCTGTCCAATCAGAGGCATTTTCATTTTGGCTCCGATTCAGTGAGGTGTTCATCTATTTCACTATGTGATCAACGTTGTAATGTAGAAAAACGAAGCAACCCTGATGGCGGACATATCACAATGCAAATATAAGCTTAAAAATGGTATTTACAATGTGAATAACAGGCTTAACCGATAGTGAAACTCCTTTGGAGCTAGACGCTGTGCGGTGGCTTAAGACATTTCGTTCTGTTTGCATTGCCACGATATGCAATACTTTATTCTTCTTTAACTGTAAATAAAATTTGCATAACTTTTTACATTCTCTTGCAGTTGTTTATGTTTAACGTTTTAGTTGTAAATATATAATGCGACGCCTATTACTATTTATGTATTTTAGTTTCAACATCCCATTGCTCTTTTTTCTTCTTTTTCTTCCCTCCTTCTTTTCGTGTTTCTTTTAACCATTTCAAACTTACTTATCTTAAACATTTTCCTGCTTTCTCTATATAAACATCTGATCTTAAATTAAAACTCTTCCTAACTATTACCTTTATTAGAAAATATCTCAATTTCTCTAGTACTAAGTATCCCCTCCAATTTTATTGTCATTACATTCTAAATTTAACACCAGTTATAACTCAATGTGTTAGGTTTGCTGCATCTCTTCCCCCTTCCCTCTTAACACAATTAAAATCATTTCTGTGTTCTTGCCCATTGATAATAAACCATTACAGTGTCCCTGTTTCACAAACGTATTTCTGTCTCTCCCCCATTCTGTCCTTAAATATCTAGTATGCATTAATGACCTTGGAAATAATTTTCAATATCCTCGACTCTTGTTCTAATTTTCTTTAGAAATTCCTATTTTTCTTCCTGTGGATGTTTTCCCTATCGCTATTATCTCCATTGCTATCTGTAACATATGCAACCAAGTCTCTTTCAGCTTTATGTTTGCCTCTACAGCCATGCATGATTTGGTATATTATTTTCCTCTAATAAATTGTTCTGAATCACTGTTTGATCGCTCTTTCTACTATTTCACATTTTACCCTCATTCTCCGTAGATCTACTTGTGTTATTTGTTGAACTTCTTGGTAGACCGAGATTATTTTCCAAAAATTCCTGTATATTACGTCTATATTTTCTCAGCCTCTATCAAGCCCCAATATCTGTGCTACATTTAACGTCCTTACTTTTGGCAGCATACGTTGTATCTTCTCTAGCCACGTAATTTGCATTTCTGGTATTTTGTGCACATATTTTCTGATTACCTGTAGCGATTTTTTCCTATTTGCAAATTGCTTTTTTCGTTTTCTTACTCCAATGATCTCCACTATTAAGCCTCGTCTCCAGTTTTCTATTTTACTCAATAATTCTAACTGTTTCTAAACAAAATTATTTTTCGAATTTATTTACATTCTTTCTTAAAACTCTAAATACTTCTTTTCTCTCTATTATCACACCCCAATCTTTGCAGAACTTACCAATTATATCCTTTGCATGTGTAACAGAGAACAGTTGCCACAAAATTGTAGATCTCGTTAAAATAAGCAATTTGTGTCAAATGTATATTTTGTGAAGTGAATCATTTTGAAGATATTCCATGTTTTTAATTGAATTTTCCAATACTTTACATTTTTGGAATGAAAAGGCCATATTCAATTTTAGTTTCATTGCGTAGATTTTCCATTCGATAAAATGTTATTATTCCAAATTTCAGCCAAATGAAGCACATACTCAATCACACGTGCACTTCTAAAGTTTTTATATTATTATTGATTAAGTTCCAAAACATGTCTTTCCGGTGAAACCTTGATAACCAAATTTTAATGCAATACAACACTTCCCCGCCTCACTGTATGTAATAGAAGAAGTATTAAAGCATTTTTAGAAAAATATCCGTGTATATTTGTGTGTTTTTGTTTCTGTGTGTATGTGAACCGCATCACCCACAAACGAAAGCTTCATTAAATACTGTTCTTGTCATTTAAGTTCAGCATCTTCTAGGAATGAGACAGGAAGATTAAGAAAAAAGCTTCTTTTTGTTGCTTTAATGAACATTCTCCATCCTAACTCATATCCGACGATAAATGAAATGGAAGAAAAGATGTCCAAATGAGTCCAAGGTCCACATATCATAGAATTACTCGATATTCATTTTTAGGCATTAGGGAAAATCCCGGAAAATTCCTTATCCGGACAACTCACTCTAACCGAGATTCGAACTCGGGACCACTTGAACGTGATGCAGGCATGCTACCACCTATGCTAGAGCCCGCATCTGAATCTGCTTCACAGGAAACATTTTCGGAAGATTAGGTTTATTTAAAAATGGCTCTAAATATTTTGATTAAAATTCCACATATTCTACCAGCGATCAGACCAGGAGCGTTTTAACTTTATGCCCAGAATATATTATTAAGCTTCAAAATTCTGCTAATAAACTTCTCCTTGTGTAATGACCCTAAGAACTCCACTGCAAGCCTCTAATCCTATGTTGCTACCTCATTTCTACATTTTTGAAATCTGCTGCTCTACACCCTGAAGTCCCTCCATACGTTTCTAAGGAATACTGTATCCATGAATCCCAAGTTAACATGCCATACCTACTGTGGCAACTTTGGATGCTTTCAGAGCTCACTAGCTAAACCGAACAAAATATTTCTACGAATTTGCCTGAAAACCAACGTCGCTAATTACCGTATTTAACGTCATCTTACCCCAAGCTGAACTGTGCTCTGTGCTCATAATCTATAGCCAACCACATAACCACTACATTTAACACAAATTCACAAAATATTCATATTTAATGTTATTATAAAATGAATTTATTCAATTGATGCATAACTTCTTAATCAACTGGCATAGATGGAAACGGCAAGAGACAAAATCTCACTACATAGATATATAGATCTGCTTAGAACATACATTTGTTTCAAATGCATTTTTTCGAGGAACAAACCATTTTGGAGTTATTCCTTTTTATTTGTCTGCATTTTCCGAAGCTTATACTGTTCTCAAAGGGACATCGTTTCCAGTTTTATCTCTTTACCATGTAAAGATGTAACTCCAAAGCCATTACCTGACAACCAGCTTTAAAAGATTTAACTATCACTTAAAGCTTACTGCATCCGCATATTTCACTTACAAGTACAAGAAAATAATTCATATTTTAATTTCTGCAAATGCTTTTCTCTATTAACATGAAGTAGGTAGAGGGGTAGGCCTTTGTAAGAATAGTTTGTGCAGATGAGACGGTGCGACCTGGTCGGTGCCCTTCGGGGACTATCTGTGATTTCATATGATGACAACTTTCGGTTCCCTTGGCGTTGATGTCTCAGATTCGAAGCCTGTACGCCACGTGTCTTCTGTTGCGAGTGTCCGTCTCTGTAGATTCACGTTAATTGTGTGGTTCTTACCCTCTCAGTGGAGAGACACGCATCTCTGCTTATGGTGATAAGCGGCAACATAAATCTAAGTTCAAGGAGCTAGGAGCTTGTGATAAAACTGACACGAATCTCATTAACGTACTTTGGTTGTATATTCGTATTTACTTTCAGTCATCAGACGCATATGTTGAAATGTTTCTGGTAAGGCGGTCTAATGCTGACAGGAATACTTATTTCCGGAATTTGAATAAAAATACGTGATTTTTGCGTGAATGTACCTTCTTAATGACGTGGATTTTAGTGACGGAATCCTTTAGAGCGAAAGACTGGCTGCCGAAGGACCGTCTTGACGATATTTTTTGTCAATGTTTATTTATATAGGGTGTCTACTCCGGTCCTAAGCCAAATGTCCTTTTTCCCTATTGACTAGGTATATCTTCTCGCCGTTGACTGAGTCGGTGTGCCGTGATGTCACTTTGAACTACTCTTATTGGTTTCACTGCTACGTCATACGATCCCACTATCACACGACACGGGATTTTCCCTAACTATGTGAGGTTTCTGCTAAGCATACTCCGGGTCACGTACTATGAAAAAATCACAATAGGACAATATATTTTTACCTTTCGCCGAAATACAAAGAAGCGTCTGACCCAATTCTTCCAAAGCCAGTTTTTAAGCGATCTTACACCCTAATGATGAAATACAGCTTATAAACAGAGGCAAGAGCTATGTTTTAGCGATTTTTTTGCAAATTTTTCGTTTTTGTTTTTCTTCTTTTTGAGAATATGTTTTTAACGATAAATGAGAAAATTTCTATTATTCTTTGTCTGCATAGAAAATCTTATATTTATTATAAATTATATAAATAAAAATTTAATTTTAACATCCATGCCTTCATAGTGTTGCAGGCATTGTTGTACTGCTACCGGCCCGTGCGCGGAAAGGAAAGAAAGAGACAGATAGAGCGGCCGGCGAGAGGGGGCACCGCTAAACGTTTGCCGAGACAGAGAGAGCAACAGAGTGAGGAGGAGATAGAGATAGTGCCATTGTGTTCTCGCTGCCCTTGGAAAAACCTTGAAGCATCGACAAGTTTCTGGTAACAATGAGTGGAGCTATAAAAGACCAGCGACTAGCAACTCGGGGTTACTTGGGAACTGATAATCGTGTGTGTGCTGCTGTGTAATGATTATAAATTGAATTCTTTTGTTTATTTACGTGTGGTGAAGCAACGAGAGACCTTGGAGATTGCGTTTTTGTACGACTCGTCATTTTTAGAGTTTGTAAGGGTTGTAAAAAACGTATTTTTACTTGAAATCAAGAGAAGTTTGAATTTCTGCAAATTAGACATTTAATTATACGAACCGCAAATTCACATTTGGTGTCAGAAGTGGAACACGACGATGGAAGCTGCATTGGCATACGTTTTAGAAGAGCTGAAAGAAATGATAACAGCGAATGACACCCTAGCTGCGAAGACGGAAGCGGCAATTTACAACCTGCCCACGGAAATGAAGGCGGCAAATAACAACCTAGCCGTGACGATGGCTTCCATGAAGGCCGAATTAACCGAAATGAAGGCTACGAACGAGACCCTGGCCGCTAAATTTGAAGAGCAGTTGGCCGGCGTGATGGAAGACGTCACGGAACTGGGCAATCGGAGGGGTCAAGTGGACGAGCCCGTCGAAGACCTGGCGAACAGCGTTAACGGCCTAGAGGGAAAGGCCGACAGCAGCACCAAGTCCCTGAACGCCATGGTGGAGGACATCGTCGGCAAAAGATTAAAGGACTTGAAGGCCGACGCGAAGGGACGTGACACATCTGCGCGCGTCAAACCACCTAAGTACGACGACACGTCAACTTTCAAAGGCTTCCGCTACCAATTCGGCACAGTGACCAGGCACAACAAGTGGTCACCACAAGAAGAGGCCGCACAGCGGTCCAGACAGCGGCGGCGCCTAATAACATCTGGGAGGCCTGAAAAACCGAATTGAAAACCACCGCTTAGCAGCAAACAACTGCAGTCAACTGAAGTTAAGGACGCAGCAGCCAGGGGAGTTGCCGTAGAAGTTTGTCCTGGCAATTGAACAGCTGGCCAGCAAAGCCCCAAACCGAATTCGTATCCCGAGAGGCCACCTACACCATCGTTGACAGGGTACGAGAGGTCGAGATACGTCAGCGCCTAAAGCTCGGCGACTACAAGACCATCCTCAAGGCGCTAACGGCCGCATTAAGGATGGAGGCGGCCAATGTGACGGCTACCCCGACTTCGAGATCAAGGAGTATCCGCTACAATGGAGACTGAAGACCAGCCGAGGGACGCCGGTGAACACCAAGTGGCCTGTGTTGAGGCTGTGGCCAGCCCGGACACCTAGAGAGACCCTGCCCACACCAAGAAGGGCAGACGGAAAAAGAGTAAGGGCCAGAGTAGCTTGGGGCACGTCGGCGCCATTACCAACATTCCCTCGAGTGACACTGCGCGATGTCTGCCTCCGTATGAATGACGGCCTCGTCGCGGACGGTTGGGTGAAGCAGAGGCCGTGCCGCGTGCTTGTGGAAACCGGGGTAGCCGTGACCATCATCCGACCTGGTAACTTAAATTCTATAGACCCCGGGCTCATTTGAGCATTATTTCAACCATTTCATTCATCGTCCAATATGACTTAAAGTTGGAGGACGTAAATTACAACAAAAAAGAACCTGACTTGGCCACTGGGGTTTGCCGTCGAGAAAACCGAGCCGACCGTACCAGCTAGTTACAGCATTGGGCGACACTTTGCCCGTATAAAGGGAGGCCTGCTGCGGTTGTCCTTGGGACGCAGTGCCGTACGTGTTTTGTTGTTAGGCGCAGAGGTGGCTGAGGAGATAGTACTGGGACTGGATGCCCTCAGGAGCTACGATACGATGGTCGATGTCATCAGGAATGTCCTGCGACTCAATGGAGAAGAGGTGATACTCTGGCACCCCGAAGAATGCCTTGGAATCTGCAGGATCATCCTAAGGAAAGAATTGGTTGTCCCCAAGAGAAGCGAGGTGATGGTGACGGCGCGCCTGGAAGGCCAGCGTACGAAGAGCATGATGCTGGACCACAAGACGCATGTGCATAGATTTTGTGTAGCCAAGTCATTGTTGACCTGCCGAGGGGAGGTGCGGGTGAGGCTGCTAATCCAAGAGACACCGATCACGAAGTGAGAGCCGGGAAGGAGTTGGGTACGAGGGAGCCCGTGGTCAGCGTAACGCCAATCTATAAGACCCTGGAACCGGTGCCGATGCAATACCTGAGGCTTTGGCTGGAAGGTTTATTGGAGAGGGCAGCCGACCACCTAACTGCAGAACAGCTTGAGAGAGTTCGTCAACTACTCAGTCGATATCAGCGCGTCTTCAGCCAAGGCAATAGTGATTACGGGCGCATGGACCGTGTGCTCCCTCGCATTGACACCGCAGACGCCCAGCCTTTTCTGCAACTACCCAGACGGGTTTCGCTGGCAAAACAAGTAGCGGTACGGGACATGCTGGAGGACATGAGATCCAGGGGAGCTATTGAAAGGTCTGACAGCCTTTGGTGTACCCCTGTAGTTCCAGCGACTAAGAGTATCGTTGAGCTACGCTTCTGCGTAGACTCAGGAAGTTGAACGCTGTTACCAGGAAGGGCTGTTTCCCCTTATCCCGGATTGACGACACCCTGAACACTGGCGCACAGTGGTTCTCTACCCTGGACATGAAGTCGGGCTACTGTCAGGTGGCTCTAGATCCGAGGGACAAGCAGAAGACCGCATTCTCGACAGGCCAAGGGATTTGGCAGATTACATTCATGCCCTTTGGTTTCTGCAACGCGCCAGCTACCTTCCAAAGACTCACGGAGTCAGTAATGAGAGGTTTGACTTATGACGCGTGCCTGCTACACCTGCACGATACCAACATCGTCGGCAAAACATTCGAAGACCATCTCTATAACCTGAGCAAGGTGTTACAGATACTGCAGGTGACCAACCTCAAGCTAAGCGCAATGAAGTGCCAGATCTTCCGCAAGGAAGTCAACTACTTGGGCCAGATAGTCACACCAACCAGAGTGGCCACAGACCCGGAGAAGACACATGCAGTGAGACATTGGCCTCACTCGAAGGATAAGCGAGAATTGCGTAATTTCCTATGGTTGTGCAGTTATTACCACCGCCCGACAAAGGGTTTTCCAACATTGCAAAGACCCTTACTTGCCTTACGGAAGAACACTGGCCTTATGTGTGGACGGATGACGCCGAAGGCGCTATCAAGCAGCTGGAAAAGATACTTTGCATTGCTCCTATTTTGAGACACCCACAATCAGGTTGAGCCTTCATTGTAGACACCGACGCCAGTGAACATTGCATTGGAGGTGCCCTATCCCAAGTCCAGCACGGCCACAGGTGAGTGATAGCCCACTACAGCAAGACAGTGTCCAAGGCAGAGAAGAATTACTGCCTCTCACGGCGAGAGCTGCTGGCGGTAGTAAAGACCTTGGAGCACTTCCGCAAGCACCTGTACGGTCAGCCATTCCACCTGAAAACTGACCACTCCGCCCTAGCATGGCTACTGAGTATTAGAAACCTGGAAGGCCAGACATCCCTTTGGGTCCAGAGGCTGCAGGAGCAAGACTTCACCTCCGAACATCGTAGAGGGAAGAGCCACACCAACGAAGACGCCATATCTCTAAGACCGTGCCCAGAAGGGTGCGGTCAATGCTCAAGAGTGGAAGAGAAGGAGCGTGCCCGAGCTGTCAGAGTGGTCTCAGTAGTGCCTGCGGACGGTTGGGATAGCTCAGGCCTTTGGAGTGAGCAGCTGGCGGACGTCGACTTGGTGCTACTCTTGAGGGAAGTGGAGGCAGGGACAAGATAGACCTGGGAGGACCTCACACCCAGAATCGCTGCTGGCAAGTCGTACTGGGCCCAATTGGACTCGCTGAAGACCAAAGAAGGCGTACTATTCCGAGTATGGGAATCACCCGATAGGAAGGCATAGAGAGAGCAGTTGGTGCTTCCCGGAATACGGTCCCGAAAGTCTTGGAGGAAGCGCACGGTGCTTCAGGACAACTTGGAGCTAACCGAACGATCGAAATTCTATAACGTCGGAGCGCCATTCGAACGCATCGCTGTCGACATAGCTGGACCATTCCCAGTGTCCGACCGAGGCATTAAGTACCTGATGGTGGGCGTGGACTACTTTACTAAGTGGCCGGAGGTGTATGGCATCCTGAACCAGGAGGCAAAGACGATCACCGACTGCCTCGTGAAGTAACTTTTCTGCTGTTTTGGGGCGCCGTTAGAGCTCCACAGCCATCATCGCATCAATTTTGAGTCTAACCTAATGAAGGAGGCACTGGAAAGACTTGGAGTGAACAAGACTCACACAACGACTCTACACCAGCAGTCGGACGGCATGGTTGAGAGGTACATCAAGACCCTAGAAGAACATATGAGGAAGGTCGTGGCCAGCCGTCAGCGAGTCTGGGACGTCAAGGGACCACTGTTCTTGCTGGTCTACCACTTGTCAACACACGACAGCACTTCGATGACGCCGGCAAGCTTAATGTTCGGCCAAGAGTTACGCTTCCCCTGTGAACTGGCTTTTGGGATCCCCCCGGAAGCGTAACAGCCAGAAACCGAGTAAGTGGAGAACCTCGTGAACCATCTCCACGACATGCGTGAGATGGCTCGTCAAAACATCCAGATGTCGAGCGACCACTTGAAGACCAGATACGACAGGCAAGCCAACAGTCAAGTATTCAAGCAAGGTTTCCAGGTGTGGTTGTACCGTCCTACCTGGATCCAGAGACGTTGCCCAAAGCTGTAGCAACCGTGGCAAGGACCATACCGGGTGGTGAACAGAATTAACGACATAGTCTAATCACATCCAGAAGGTGCCCCGAGGAAATATGTTGGCGGTACACCTGAAACTTCTGGCCCGCTACGATGGTGCTGTTCGGGACGTCCGGCCTTGAGGAGGGAGCAGTGTCGCCAGGCATTGTTGTGCTGCTGCCGGCCCTTGCGCGGGCAGAAAAGAAAGTGACAGAGCGGCTTGCGCGTGGGTGCAACGCTAAACGCTTGCCGAGAGAGAGCGACAGAGTGAGAAAGAGACAGAGATAGTTCCATTGTGTTCTCGCTGCCCCACAAAAGACCTTGAAGCGTCGACAAGTTTCTGGTAACAATGAGTGGAAGTATAAAAGTGCCGCGGCTAGCAACTCGGGGTTATTTGGGAACTGATAATCGTGTGTGTGTGCTGCTGTGTAATGATTTTAAACTGAAATCTTTTGTTTGTTTACGTGTGGTGAAGCAACGAGAGACCTCGGAGATTGCGTGCTTGTATGATACGTCATTTTTAGAGCCTGTAAGGGTTGTACAAAGCGTCATTTTACTTGAAATAAAGAGCAGTTTGAATTTCTGCAAACTGGAATTTTAATTTTAAGAACATACAAACCCACAATAGCATGAAATAAAAATTTATGAAAAAATGTTTACAAAACCAAGATAAAATGTAACACTTAACAAAGCCAATAGAGTGACATTATCATGTGCACTGAAATAACAGCTAAGCAGTACAACAATAAATTGACACCACAGCACCGGGCTGATCCATGATACTGAGAACTGTTTTGTAGGGTGCCAACTAGAAATATTATTTATTGGTTAGCACCTTGGACAGTTAAAGGCTCCTATTATGCTGACTGAAGGTACTGAGAAGCTGCTGAACTTCTTGGAAGCTCTTCTCAGACATTACCTTAACATAAAAATATTGTCCCTCAGGTTTTAAGAATGTGTTCCGAAATGCACGAAAATTAAAAAATAAATACAAGCTCACTGAAAACTACCCAGATTTAGAAGCTAAGCTGTTCCCATTGCCTGTACTGACACGCTAGTCTATCTGGTTTAACACAGTAGTTCACATTGCCAGCTATTTTGATGCAACTGTCGATATCTTTTCTATAAAAGAAAAGCTTTCAGATTCTGTGCAAAATGTTTTAAATGATCATTTTTGCGATGATAAGTGTTGCAGTATTGTAAAGGTACAGGCAACATTTGTTTCTGAAAATTGCAGATTGATAACAGATCCAATATTAGAATTTCAATCTAAACAAAATCCTGCGGCTCATCTTGTTTTATCCCGAATTAGTTCACTGAAAACCAAATGTGAAATATTAGAGAGTGGTCACTTTGGAAACAGAGTAAGTGCACTTGTAGACCATAGCATGGATCCAAGTGTTACAGAAGCAGTAGAAGAGAATCTGAAAGTTTGTTGCCGTATGACTTTGTCTAAATTTAACGTCATTATGGCAAAAGAAACTGATGTAATAACCATAAGAGCTTTAGATCATTTGTTTGAACCTTCTAGACTAATTATTAAATCAAGTATAGGTGATTTAAATAATTACGGTAGCATTAAACAACTAAATGCATTTAAAACCGGTGGTATTACTTGTGATTCTGATTTGTTTCTTTGTTACAAAGAGCTTTGTGACATTGTTAAACAGCAAAGCCATGGTGGTAACGATAACAGATTAGATGTAACAGCAGCACTCTTGGCATTGAAAACAAAAGCTGATTCTTATCGCAATTTCTGTGAAAGGTCCCTTCAATATATTTTGTTGCCGATGTCAAAGGTTGACACAGAGATTTTTCTCCACATATAACTTAGTTGGGACAGACAAGAGAACAAGTATGAAAAGCGAAAATATCACAACTTGTAGTATGCTGCAGTTTAGCGATATTTGATATGTAATATTTGATTTTATTCATGTTACCTACTGTCTACTGATAACAAATAAAATATTTTAATTTGGAAAAAAGGGGCTTTGACAGTTGTTTTACTCTAGTTATCTGTTACTTTTCATTTCAGCCATGTTATTACTCATTAATTCTCCACGAAAATTTGCGCGAAATTAATGCGAATATATGGTAGAATATTCACCACAAAACACCAACAATTAAAATTATTAATGCGAATTTTATAAATCGGTCACCACAAAATCTTTCACCTGCTTATAAATTATGTCTTAGATGTAATACGGCCTCAACGAGTAGAAACGTTTTATGGTCCCTTTAAGTTACTTAGAGAACTGACTCAGAGTGTTACATAATTTCAATAAGTAATTAAAAATCATGACAATTGTCTTTTTCACTCCCATGTAATCAGTTTTGGAAGATATCTGATAGTGCCATCTGTCTCCAAATTCTCGCTGCCTTATTTCAGAAGATGCATATTAAACACCATGACACAATGTCAACCAGTTCCTCTTATCACAAGTGCCACATTGTGGCAGTCACTGTAATATACTGCCGTGTACTTACAATGTGTGTGAAATTTGTGGCAAGAGGAACTTACATAACCATATCATAATGCTTCCTATGAAACCCCTAAAACAAGAATTCCTCATTTGAGGTCAGGCATATGCTCAGTCAGACACTCTCAGGCTTCAAACGGAATCTGTAGATCTTTGTTCCAAAGAAGTACGTTTTCATTTGATTTATTTTACTCTAATATTTGTGATACCTGCTATTTGTTTTCTGTTAATTGAATACAAGGTGAGAGGTTAAATAAACAAAGAAAATGCGTATGAAGTTTCATTGCAATATTTAAAATAAATAGAAAATATGCTTTCGTGCTAAGCAATTAGACCTTCAGCGCCGTTCCCTGAACGTCCCGTTGTCGATATAAACGTATAATATGTAGACAAATGAATAATTAATGTGAAACAATCGTTTTATGAGACAACACATTCGGAGGCATTCTTTGTTATTGGTTTGACTTTACAAATACTTATCAGTACTTTTCTCAAGTGGAAAATCGCCATTTCTACCCTCTGTCTCCCGCGGTTACGCAGTGATCCGAATTTCAGTTCCATAAAAAACGAGACTTGCCTTTAAAACACTGACTATTACTTAAGCCACTATATATTTTATTTTAATTTGCTTTCCTCAAACATTAAGTGATATCGGACGATGAATGAAATGGGTGAAATGATATTCAAATGATCACAGTGCCCATGGAGCTTAGAGTTATTGATATTCATCGTTCAGGATTAGGGAAAACCTAGGAAGAATTCTTATCCAGGTAACTCGCCCTAGCCGAGATTCGAACCCGAGACCCCCTGAACGCGAGAGGTGGGCACCCAGGTGGGCGCTGTATTTCCTTAATGCCCTTTGCATATACAAGGAAATACCTGTGTGCGACATCATTACTGTCAAATTTTGCATCAGTTAATGTAGAACGGACTTCTATAAAAACATTTTGTTGTAGAATGGGTAGGGAAAAACATGTGATACAACACATCAGATATTCCTGCAAGATTCAAAAATGGCGTGAAGTTCTGTGTTAATGAAATTACTCAAGGCCCTATTATTTTCATAATCTTTCCGAAAATTAAAATTTTATGGAAAATTAAAAATGCTCTACCTTTGTTTTACGGGGTGTGATTGTTGGTCAAAGTGTGATTAACCATCGGGACATGCATTTCTAGTAAATTCACAAACACATACACATTTACCCTCATAATCATACCTCTATACTCTGAGGAAGATAGGGAATAATCTTGGCTAAAAAGAAATCTCTGGGGATCTCTGGATATGGAGGCCAGCGTCTAACCACCAGACCACGTTAATAACGATAAAATTATTTCCAAAACAGGTTGTTCCTACATAGATATGGATACAAGTAAGTTAGTCTAACGTTAAGAAAGAACTTCGCTATGTGTATGTTGAACGACATTTTGAATTGTTCTTGAATAACCTAATGGGAAAGAAATGAAGAGAAATGATGTTTTAAAAGCGTATAGTTCGAAATGATGGAAATCCCGAACATGAAAGGCCTAGATTGTGAATACCACTAATTGTTTATTTGGAAAAAAAAATCTGCACTTATCCTGAAACAAGAAGGTAAACTTCAATTGCTGCTCATCGGATTATTACAAATTAGACTCATTAATTCAAATATGTACGCATACCACGAAATGCAATTCAGAAGTTAAGGATTTGTTTGATAGTACAAGGGAAGAGACTAGATGACGCATTCTATCTGCTGGCTCTGATAGTCACAGAAAAAGAGTAAATAAGGATCGTTCGCTCATTGTGAGCTAACCTTTTATCTGCCGCAGCGGTAACATGCCAAAGGCGTCAATTAAACGTTTAGAATGGGATAGGCTAGGGTCAATGCCAGGGTGGGGGCTCAAGTGAGCTAATACAGATGTGATCGCAAATCCCAGGTGTTGGCTTAACGCAAGAGCATTCAAAACTAGAATAACCAGTTACGAGTCAACAAAAAGAAACCTGTTACCCATTATATCATGCGTGTAGCATATTCTTCATGGTTACAAGTTTTTATCATTTTGCTTCAAACTGTGCTATTTAAGTAAATGAATGTAGATATCACCTCCTAAAAGAAGCAATTCTATAAAGAGAGCAAATTCGTACATATTTGGAAATATGTGTAGGCTAAGGTTTGAATGAGTAGAGCCAGACTGAAAAATTCAGTGCCATACCCGGGATTTGAACCACGGATCTCCCGCTCTTCATGCGGTTGCTCTTACTAACTGAGCTACTTTGGCCAACGTGCCGACATGACATTAAAATCTCCAAGTGACTCATATGTTTCCCGGTAGACCACTAGGGTTCTCATATGGTATGAGACACACACGCATTATTCTGGCGACTTATTATGCAGTTTTTTTTTTTTTTTCAATTTTACGTCCTCCAACGTTAAGTCATATCGGACGGTGAATGAAATTGGTGAAATAATGCTCAAATGAGTTCGGGGTCCATGGAGCTTAGAGTTACCCGACATTCTTCTTTCAGGATAGGGTAATACCCCGGAAAAAACCTTATCCGGGTAACTCACCCTGACCGAGATTCGAACTCGGGACCTCTTGAACTGAGGTAGACATACTACCATCTACGCTACCGAGGTGGGCACTTCACAGTTACACCACTGTTGTTTCTTCAGGTAAATTAAAGGAAATAATCATTTCTTCCACACTACCCGTGTGTAGGCTAAGATTTGAATGAATGGCATGTTGGGCGTAGTAGTTCAGCGGTTTAGAGCAACCGTACGGAGAGCGTGAGATCTGTGGTTCAAATCCCGGCTATGGCATTGAATTTTTCAGTCTGGCTCTATTCATTCGTACATACTTATTGCAGAGTATCCAAAAAAGACTGATAAGCTGCACTTGCAAGACTTTCTCTACTCATGCACAAACTACTCCTACAACTATTCCTGCTTCCTGTTAATCCAGATGAAAATTTGAAGAAATTACCTTATTGCTAATTTTCTTGTAGGTACAACGCAATTATCAGAATAAAGTAGGCTTTAAGAAAAAGTCAAATCTCTGCAATTCATCACTTTGGATAGCCAAGAAATAAAAATGTAATGTATCTACTCACATATTTTCTGCACTCATTCCAGTACAAACCATTTATAAAAATATATCTCTTCTATGTCCTACTTATTAATCGAGATAGACATTTGTAGAAATTATTTTATTAAGGTCATGCTTTCCTGTAGATACATACAATCCCTCGTACAAGAATCTAGGGACACGATTCGAAAGAATATGTTGCGTACAAGTTGTTTGCTCATCCTCAGTGGAGGGCGGAACTAGAGAATTCTGAGAGGTCAGAGACATTATACACTAAAACAGCAGAAAACCGACCTTTTTTTGACTTCTAAATTGCTAATTTAATGTCATTATTCTACAGGATAGTAATTTACACTTATAGTAACGTAATTTAATAAATTATATTTTTCTATAATCTATGAAGGGGTGAAGTTTTGCATAAGGTGGGAAAAATGTAATTGCGGAGATGACAGAACAAAAAGTAGGCCTAAGACAAGAATGAAAAGTGAGTCCAATTTTATTGAACTTTTTTGAAGAGGAGATAATAGACAAGGTTAAAGAACAAAATCAGCACTGTGTGGTAACAGCAAGCAAAGTAATTCCTGGTTTGCTATATGCGGATGAATGGACAGTGGGACGTGTGAATGCCTCAAAAAATCGAATTTTTGTTTTACGTCTTATTAAAATCTGCAAGATTTTACGAATCCAATGATGTATTGCACTATAGGTATTCTTAATATTTAAGCCCTTTAACTGGTGATTTAAATATGGCGTCACCATGTCCACACCCGCTTTTAAATACATACATAACCATTGAAATTAAAATTGTTATAACTTTGTGATTTGTGGCAGCAGAGCTATGCGGTAAATTTTATACTTGTTGTTGGTATCTCTGCTGCAGATGTGGCTGCATGTGTATTTGCAGAAATCTCTCACAATATGGCGAATTTTTTTACATTTGAAGTACGTGTGGATTATAGTTGCAATTTTGTTTACAGTTCAAATTATCGACTTGAGTGTTATTTATTCAAGGTGATTTGAAGCTTTGCTATAAATATGAGTAGAATAAAGCGTTTTGATTGGAGAAAGGCAGTGTTTTGTCGTAAAAACACAAAAAACAGTGACATTGAAAGTGTATCTAACCTTCTTAGTTGCAGTAAATTTTCAGCTTCTAGAAAAAAAAATTGTCTCACATTCAACCAGATGATGACAACAGCTTTTGCGTAGATAACAGTGGAGCTCAGAAGAGTTTTTTAATTGTACCGCTATCATTGTTATCCAAACTGGTGCAGAAAAGTACAGGATTATGGTGCAGGAATGTTGTAACTTTTGGTGAATTAGCTGAACAACCTGTTGTTTTAGTTTTTTGCATTTTCCCACAAGTTGCAATTTTACATGTTTGGGTACACATTTCTCAGAAACCACTTATGTTAGAGGTCTGAAACATTTTGTAGTGTCACAAACCATTATGTTTAATAAAATGTCCGTAATGATATTTTCAGGTAAAACATTTTGAGTTTTTAAAAATTTAAAATCTGTGCATTTTAAGGGAAAGAATAATGGTATTAAATTCAACATTTTTTTCTATATACTTCACTATATAAAAATTCTAACACGATCATTTTATGAATCACTGAGTGCTTTATTTCTCTAAAAAATTGTATCCTTTGTGAAAACAATTATGGCGGTTATCTGTAACTAAATAATAACACGTGTTTAGAAAATTTCGTTTGCTGACGTCATCTTAGAAAGCATCTGAGAAAAGTAATGAATATATATTACATGTTTTGCTTTATCAACATATTAAGAAATAGTTGCTTGTTAGATGGTATGAATTTCATTGCCCTGTGACAAAGCAAACCCATGAATTTTGATTGTTCAAAAGTATGTAGTTAAACGCAAGCATTGTGCTTTCCACGCGTCCCTCTGTCCTTAATGGTAGAATCTATAACGATAGTAGGATTGCAGAAGGCAATAAATTAAATCCAGAAATTCTGTGAAGAGTGGGGAATAAAAATATATAAATAAGTCGAAAGTTATGCTCTTAAGAAGGGAGTTAAACTAAAATAAGATGAGAAGTTGGTACTACATTGAAAAAGGATAAACGTGGTCAATGAATACTTAGGAGTGACGCCGAATAAGAATGGAAAGTGGGAAGCACACAGAAGAAAAATTGAAGCAAAAGGAAGGTTGGCAATGAATGGGATAATAATATGCAAATATAAGCTAAAATTAACAACCAAGTTGTTGGAAAGAATGTATGAAGCACTAGTGGAATCCAAAATGCTGTATGCAGTGGAGATCGGGGGGGTGGGGGAGCAGAGGTAAACAAAACGGTAGACCAAAACTACAGAAGGTTCTGTAAAGAGCTACTAGACTTACGAAGACCAGCACCTAGAGAAGTAGCTTCAGTAGAATTAGGAAAGAGAAGAACAAAGGGAATAAAAATTTAATGAAAAATAGAATTTTGGTATAGGTGTTTTGCCAAAGAAGGGGAAATTATGAAATAATGCTTGATACAGCATAAACGATTGGAAAACTGAAATAGTTGGTGGGCAGAGATAAGAGGAATTATGGAAACAATAGGAATGAGAGATATATGGAGATTAGAGGAAAGGGATACAAGCGATGTGGGTAAATTGGTGAAATGCAGTATACATGCTATAGAAAGGCAGTAAATATGGGGAAGTCTAGAAAATATGAACTCATTACAATTTTGCAAACAAATAAAAATAAATTGAGGTCAAGAAGCATATGTAGATTACTGCAATAGGCAAGAGAGAGAAGGACTAGCTTGGACGAGAACAGAAACAATATTTCTAAGAGGGATAAGAGGTAGAGAAAAGGGAATTTGTGAGTTGTGTGGGGGGAAAGAAAGGATAGAAGCTATGTAACAGAATGTGAGGAGGTTGCAATATGGAGAAAAACTGTTTAGGAGGGAAAATGGGAGAAAGTAGAGAAGAGGTTAGTAGCTACAGAAATGTTAACGGGAAAGGAGGATAAGAAGGTAAGAAGTATTGGTAAGTTCTTACAGAAACTAAAAGAAAAATGGGCAAGAAATGTAAAGAATATTAGAAAGGAAGATGAGGGGCGAAGAATAGGGCTAATTAAGTAAGAAGGAGGCATGGAGGTTAAGAGCTACCTGGCAGAGCAGAGGACCAGGATGTCATGTAAGCCAAGGTAGTGACAAGGTAAAGACAAATAAATGTAGCCTCATGTTGTAAATTGTAACATTTTGGAATACGCACAATAAATATTTCAATTCAGTACTTTAAATAATTACTTAACTGTGCTTTATAATTTGAAAGGGGATCAAAGAAAGAAAACTGTGAAGTTTTGTTACAGCAAATTTATAAAAGTTAAATGTATATTATACGTTTGCTAAAATACTCTTAAGGATTGTAATTGCTGCTTTATTTTGGAAATTGTGACTACCAAATTGTGTGTAACTACGTATGAAGTTAAATAAATTAATGATTATTAACTTTTCGCTCTTGCCAAAAAATGTTATGAACAAAACTCAGTGGTGGCAGTAGTAATAGAAGTGGTTTCAAGGGCATACTACTCCAACGGTTAATAGCACCCTAACAGTATAATAACAGCAGGATTTAATTTCTAAACTTGCATCAGCAGAAATAATATAAAGAATACGACACACGTAAATCAAATGTTCTGTTTGAATTGGGTTATAATCACCTATTCAATAAGCATGTTTAGCTTATGCCTGTGACATGAAAGAGCTTTACTTAACTAAATAATTCTATCATATACTTTTCAAAAACTATCAAATATTGAATACCTGATTCAAGCTTCTTCGTGAAATGAAAACAAAAATCCCGAAGAAAAGAACGAAAATGGTGGAAAAGGGACATATTCGGTATTTGAATCCCGTGCTTCAGTTGTAATGCCAACCAAATTTTTACATTAATGCATTTGGCGCTCGGGAGACTTACCTTTAGGCTATCTCAAATGCTTGAAATTCATGCACAAGAAACATCCAAGTGTCTCATATCGAGAACTAAATCCACTTACAGCAGCGGTGCTCATTTCAGGCAATATATCAGCAGATGATACATCTCCTTCCACTGGCTGTGACAGAGTGACCCATTGAGTTACAGTGCTGGCAATGCAGGGTTATTCTTACGCACAGAAAATGATAGGCATACGCATACACACACATTCTCACTAGTAGGCCTGTCTGTCGTTGCCTCGGTCACGGCGTGGGGGAATAACTTGTGTATGGGAAGCGACCATGAGCTCTGATTTTTAAAAGAAGATACGCGAAGGTCATGTGTGTATCCAGGTGGGTGAGCTCAATGTTGCCGAGAAACATATAGCAAGTTACGCATATCCCCTCTATACCCTCTCAATACTCCAAACTTATAAACAAGCGTTCGACTTCCCACCTCAACCGAAACGCATATTTAATCTGTATTAGACTAAGAACAAAAATCAGTTGTGTTCAATACACATTCATTGCGTTGTAGCGTCTCACAGCCGTGAGAATTTTTAAATAATTAACTACCGAGTGGGATGGCTCAGGCAGTTTGGTCTGTGGCCCGCATTCCGGGAGGCCTGGGTTTAATTCCCGTGGCCGACCTGCCTGACCCATGAGTTTTTGCGGGGGTTTTCCCGGGTAGGTTGGCGAATACTGGGTAGATTAATTACATCCCCCGATTTCCCTGACGCTCCATTTCATCTCCATTATCATTTCATATCATCTCTGTTTGATACTGTTAATAGGGAAAAGCTATGGAAAATTATGGAAAATAGTGGATATCCACAAAAATTAATTAAAGTAATCAAAAAGATGTATAGCAACTCTAAAACAATAAACACGGAGTTCATAAAACCGAACTAATTTTAATTAATAGAGGCGTAAGACAAAGGTGCAGTGTATCACCTACTCTTTTTCATATATATGTAAATGGCATCATTAAAAATTGGAAAAGTATTATTAAATCAGGAATAAAATAAATAAGAACTAAGTTTTAAATATTTTACTATATGCAGATGACGTGTCAAGAAACGGAGGATAAATTACAATATGCACTACACCGCTTGAACCAAGTATGTCAGCAGTATGATCTTAAATTATCGACGGAAAAATCTAAGATAATGGCCTTTTGGGGAAAACAACATATAAAGATCAAAAATAGAACAACTAAAAGAATTCAGCTATTTAGGATGTAATCTTAATTATATGATGGAAAATAGACAGAGATGTGAGCAAAAAGCTTGCAAATTCCAAATGATTTGTGGAACAGTGCATAGAACGTTGAGAAATAAACAAGAAGAGATACAAGATTAAGTTGTACAAAACAATGGCAGTCCCTGCACTACTTTTGGAAGTAAGGCATGGGTACTCACGAAGAAAATGAAAAGCCAAATTCAAAGTGCAGAGATGAACTTTTTAAGGTAAACAAAGGGATGCACAAGTTGGATAGAATAAGGAATGAAGACATAAGAAAGAAACTCAACGTAGACCCGTTAAGTAGCAAAATTGAAAAATATCAAAAGGAATGGATGCAGCATATACAAAGAATGTCCGAAACAAGACTGCCTAAGATTGCATTCCAATATCAGCCACAAGGAAAGAGAGATGTTGGTAGACCTAAAACGAGATGGAAGGAGCAATTATTGTGAGACGGAACGGGCACTCTGCCCATGCCGTGAAGTGTAGAAGAAGAAGAAGAAGAAGAAGAAGAAGAAGAAGAAGAAGAAGAAGAAGAGAAGAAGAAGAAGAAGAAGAAGAGAAGAGAAGAAGAAGAAGAAGAAGAAGAAGAAGAAGAAGAAGAAGAAGAAGAAGAAGAAGAAGAAGAAGAAGAAGAAGAAGAAGAAGAAGAAGAAGAAGAAGAAGAAGAAGAAGAAGAAGAAGAAGAAGAAGAAGAAGAAGAAGAAGAAGAAGAAGAAGAAGAAGAAGAAGAAGAAGAAGAGAAGAAGAGAAGAAGAAGAAGAATAAGAAGAAGAAGAAGAAGAAGAAGAAGAAGAAGAAGAAGAAGAAGAAGAAGAAGAAAGAAGAAGAAGAAGAAGAAGAAGAAGAAGAAGAAGAAGAAGAAGAAGAAGAAGAAGAAGAAGAAGAAGAAGAAGAAGAAGAAGAAGAAGAAGAAGAAGAAGAAGAAGAAGAAGAAGAAGAAGAAGAAGAAGAAGAAGAAGAAGAAGAAGAAGAAGAAGAAGAAGAAGAAGAAGAAGAAGAAGAAGAAGAAGAAGAAGAAGAAGAAGAAGAAGAAGAAGAAGAAGAAGAGAAGAAGAAGAAGAAGAAGAAGAAGAAGAAGAAGAAGAAGAAGAAGAAGAAGATGAAGAAGAAGAAGAAGAAGAAGAGAAGAAGAAGAAGAAGAAGAAGAAGAAGAAGAAGAAGAAGAAGAAGAAGAAGAAGAACATCTCTCATCTGGTGGTCTCTTTCAGGGTAGAAGTGTCGGCAGGTGTCTCGGTGGTGCTTGGCGGGATGATATGCTCTGAGGAAAAACTACTTCCTCCGCCGGTAGGTCGGTTCACGGTCTCTGCTACTCTGCTGGACCTCCCGTATTGGAAGGGATCCGTCCCTTTCAGCTGCCAAAGTGCGGGCGGCTGCGGACCCTTAGTACTCGTGGTACCTCTGACGTTACTAGAGGAACCTCGGGCCGAACAGCCGAGCCCCTCCTTCGGAGTTGTTCGGATTGGGATGGTCTCGAGGGGGCAGTATGTTCCCGATAACCCGTGGGAGATTGGGTACGTCTTCGGACGGGGTTGAGGGAAGCCATTAAGTTTCCGGGTACTAGCCTGCTTAGCTAGTAGAAGGTGTGCTAGATCACCAGGCGGCCCCACCGAGGTCATATCGGTAGTCTTCACCTTGAGTGTTGACGCGCGTAAGTGGCGTATCCCACTTCCGTCCCGTCTTGGTGTTCCTAGACCAGATGGGGGGGGGGGCTTGTTAGGAAACTAGGTCTTGCCCTAATGGAAAGCCCCACGGAGGATGCCGGGCGCCCTTTAAGGGACAGCTCGGATAACTCCCTGGTTGAAAGAGGCCCGGTCTTGTTCCTACGGGTTCAAGGCTAAATGGAGTAGAACCTCTGGACTCAACTCTGCTGGACCATTTCAGTACTGCCCGCCAGGAACCTTTGGAGCTTGGATCGCCTGCCTTGGTACCATTATGGCTCGGCTCCTAGAATCGTTGCCGGCCCACTGTGCGGGAGCGAGTTCGTTGTCCTGGCCTGTCCGGGGACATCTACCCAATTAAACTGTATGGACCCTTCCCTCTGTATTGTCGTGGCTCTTTGGCGGCCGCCCTCTGTCTCCTCTCGCCTCATCCTTCCTCCCGGCGGTGCCCCACTTGGGGTATAGGCACAATGGGCCTAGCATGGTGGATTACGTACCGAATCCCATCCGTAGTGAAATCCCAATCTCAAACCCAAATATTTAACTACTTTGTCAATTGAGCATGGTCATATCAGGGGCGCCGGCGGGCCAGAACTAAGACCCGCAAGAGTTCATAGTCATGGCCCATGTCTTCATGATAGTCACCAGTTGTTCTTTTTTATCAGTAGCAGGAGTGCGTCTTCAACAAAACAAACGAATACGGCATGACCAATAAATAAAGCGGCTCTCTTCAAATAGTTCTGCTTCTTTAAAGAGAAGATAGAGGCTTGCGTGTTGTAGAATGCTCTTTTTTGGGTATAATAATTATAGATATGTATTTTTATGACATCTAAATGGAACTATTGATATCCTGTTATTCCTGGACTGGATTGAGGCTGCTTCCTGTAGAGATTCTAGAAAGAATTATTCTCAATTATTTTAAGGACACTTGGTTAAAAGGAATAAACAGTTCACTATGAACAAGCAAATGAGAACAGACAAATTCTCCAGCTTGGCAGTTCGATATAACACCCCGACCGTAAGCTGATCTTTGTCTTGGGCCATGAATCCTCAGTCTACTTCTAATCCTACTGCCGGTAAATCTTGGTTCCATAAGGACATATTTTAATACTGTGTTAACAAAGTAGGCTTAACAACACAGCACAACTGAACGCTCAATCAAACTCTGTTTGCCGCACACAGCTAGCGATAACTGAACAGGGGAAACGATGATTAACCTTGTAACAAACGTGGCAAACTTTGTTTATGATGGCACAGCAACGACCATCCTCTTTTACCCTCTACGTCCCTTGCTTGACCGCTGTCATGTGTCTCCTTTTAAAAATCAGACTGTAGGATTGAGAACCCTGATCTACAGGAAAGACCAAGGATCAATGAACCCAATATTACGATTGTTCAAGTGATGGGAGACAAAAATCTGTGGTTAAAATCCCAGCATTCACATTAAGTTTTCTCACAATAATATAATACTATTACTATTACATTTATTGTAAACATATTAATATTACAGTTTATTTTTGTTTCATTTTTGATGAGGAAAATATGTTTTATCTTTATAAATACCTGTTTTCAATTAT
>CM060948.1:223910917-223921549 GCA_030765055.1 Mantis religiosa
ATTATTATTATTATTATTATTATTATTATTATTATTATTATTATTATTATTATTATTATTATTATTATTATTATTATTATTATTATTATTATTATTATTATTATTATTATTATTATTATTATTATTATTATTATTATTGCTATTAGCGGTGGCATTGGTGGTATAACACGTATTATCATAATTAATAGAAGTGTATACGTAACGGAATATCCGTCTGTGGTTTAATATAACAAGAAGAACATATTCATACATATGTTAGCTTGTTATTATAAAAGTACGGAGACCGCTAATTAAGCAGTATTCTCAAACTCGAACACTGGACCAGTTGAATGCCAGATATGTAGTATCATTCCGCGTTATCTCAGAGCGAACAGTAGAGGAAGTGTGCATTTGGTGTCTACAGCAAGCACCTCCTTTTCCTTCCCTCAAACCTCCGTCGAAAGCGTGAACAAAGCACACTGAACAGCTGTGCATATTACCGCTTTCTATTACAGTTGAGGCAGTGTACAGCCTGAAGAGGAGTGTGCAGTAAGCTCAAGCGATGGTCAAATTCTTTAAGAGAAAGTCCCTATGTAAGGGCTTTGATACTCCATTTTCTTATCTCCAGGGCGTAAAAGAACGAATGGTGGTATTCTATTCCGGAACAGGTACGTATTGAAAATTCAAGCAAATAACATGGAATATCTCGAACGGTTTTCATTCCGCAATAAAATTGTGTTTGAAAATTGAGTTTTATTAACAAGATCTACTTTTTTGTGTAGTAAGATGATATGTATCCTTTAAGGTTTTATATTTATGTAAAAGTAATTGAAAATGAAAAGGACATCAGAGGGCATACCAGAAAATACAAGGGAAATATTTAATTTTTCTTGAAAATATATTAAGCACCTGGTACTTTAATAAATCCTATTTTTCAGAAAATAAAAATTTAGGAAAATTTTCTATACAAAGAGTAGTCTGGGATAGGTATTTACTGGATAATCTTTCTGGTGCATCCTTGGAGGATGCTAAATTTCAATACTAATTTTGGTATTTAACCGACTTTTAATTTTTATGTCATGCTGTTCACACGCACACACGCGCACACGCACGCACATATTTATAACAATTTTTTTTAGTTTGGGAGTCTCAAAGAAATTTCAGTAATGAATTTTTGATTGGAACGTAATACTTCCGCTGATTACTATATTGCACATATTTTGTAACATAATAATTCACCAGCTAAAACAAATGAAAGTTAAGTTTAGTAGCAAAACTAAAAATATAATATCTATCTATAGGTTGAAATTCTCAGGTCGATAGAGGAACAGCAAATAATATACGAAAGAGAATAATTATTCAAGAAACTACCAAAGAATGGAAAACATGGAAGTCAACAAATACGTTGACAAGAAATAGGATCCCATTGGAATATTGGCACTTCTAAATGCTTTATGCTTCTCATAGGAGGGGCACAATTTATATTTTGAACCTAATAATTAAAACAAACTATTTCCTTATTGAATAAATTCTTATTTATTGCTTCCCAAAATATTCTCCTTTATGATCAAGTTTAGTGTATTTATACTCCCACATCCTATAATGTCAATAACAAATTTTACAATTCTAATCTAGGTACAAATTTGTTAGCTACTTATATGCTGAAAGTGCTGTTGGCTCCCTAGCCGTTTACCTCTATCCTAGACCTTGTACGACCTAACCTAATATTCTGTTGTGTCCTCCATTTATCTACCTCTTAGCTTCCTTGCCATTCTCATCCATTTCTCTCTGATTCTGTTACCAAATTCCTCCACCTCCCTTTTTTTTTCTCTCCTTTCAACTTAAGCATTTTATTGCTACTAAGTAAGTCTCCTTATTATCCCTGTTCTTATCCCATATTAATTTCCTCCAGTTTTCAATTTCTTTACACTCTGCTACAAAATGTCCTAAGCTTATTTTAGTATTTCCACATAAATTGCACTCCTTTGGTGAACCCACTCTCAATATGGCTCCTATCCTTAACCAAGCGAAACCCATCCTCTCATATCTATCACATAGATTTCTATATGTTTCCCCTCTCCATTTTCTCTTTATTTTCAGGTATACATTTAGTGATTTCTTACTTATCAGATTTACCCACGTCACTTGTCTGTCAATGTCCTCTTTTACATACGTTTAAACCATTTGTCATAGCATTTATTCCAGTCTTCTTGACATACCTCCAAAACATGGATTTTGATGGCATCAACGGCTCCTTCTGCCGACGAAAATCGCTGTCCGCGCCATTCTTTTTCCTTGATGTTCGGGAACAAAGAGGAGTTAAATCAGGATTGTATGGCGGATGACCCATCAATTCGATTTTTTTAGCCTTCATATACTCTGCTGTTAGACGAGATGTGTATGCGCTCGCGTTGTCTTGAAGAACGATCCTACGATTCTTGTTGGTTTTCCTTATTTCACAGCAGACTTCCGGCAAACAAATAAACAAATGGTTGTATACATCCGTTCGCCACTGCTGGCAGTCTTTAGTAAGTAAGAATGACTTTTTTGCTTGTCCAACCTCCATAGGGTTTTACCGCAAATAAGAAATTTTTAGGATTTTTTTGTGACTGTTTGGTTTTAGGTTGATAGTGAGGAGGATGGTGCTCCTTACTCTCGAAACTATTTCAGTAGAATACAGCACCAGTTCGTTACAACTTGATGTCAATAGGACAAAATATTCTGATCGATTGGTTTAGAGGCCAATTACTCTCTGAATGTGAAGACTGTGGAACTCAGTTTTTGCTGCTTTTGGATGGTACTCCAGTGTTATCTCGGGTGCCCACATACCATACGGGGTACTCTATGACGCCGGAAGCGGCGCTCTGTGAGACCATATTCCCCTAGAGACCTAACGAGGGCGCTTTGATGTTGTGGTAAATTTGCGTATAATTTCTTGGCCCGACGCCTAATTTCATCC
This sequence comes from Mantis religiosa, assembly GCA_030765055.1. NCBI lineage: Eukaryota > Metazoa > Arthropoda > Insecta > Mantodea > Mantidae > Mantis > Mantis religiosa. Next base: position 223,913,856 of record CM060948.1, read on the forward strand.
TCCACATAAGCGAGGGAAGAAGCTTCGTCTCACACGAAAACGATAGATAGAACGAAGTCCCCTAATCTTCGCCGTTTGGAGGTAGTGTAGCCAGCTTCTGAAGCCATGCCCCAGATTTCACAGGCATATAGCATTAGAGGAATGATGAGGGCTCGGAAGAGGTGTAACTTTAGGCGAACAAGCATCCGAGAGCTCAGCATGTGATACATTGAGGCAATTGGCCCCTGCACCCTCACAGAAAGACCCCGAATGAGCTCGCGAAAGGTTAAACCTCTATCCAGCCTGACTCCTAGATTAGCAATAGAATTTCCTCAATCTATTTTACGGTCTCAAAAGGTGAACGTGGGGCAGTCGTTGGGGATTAGACGTTTGGTGAATCTAATTCTATGGCTCTTGTGTGGGTTAACAGACATTCGCCAGCATGTGCACCACTCTTGGACAATACGGTAGTGTTTCTGAATAGGGTTGAAGGCTCTGAGTAGATGTTTATCTGTGCATAGCAGGAGAACGTCTTCGGCAAACTGGATCGTTTTTACTCTATTGAGCGAACGGCGGCCACGATTAAATTTGTTATACCAGCGTTTCACAGTGGCAAAAGATGAAGTTTCATCGCCAAATGTGGAAGTTAGTTTATTGATGTACTCTTAACTTGATAATCCGCGTCTAAAGTCGTAATAAATCATTGCACGGATATCTTCACGGGTTAATTACATGTTTTTCTTAAGAAAAAATGTTCAAGTTAACGTAAGCAAAAGAAATGACTCTCTATTAATACGATTTTTAAAGTAGATTATGGTCAAAATTGTCAAAATTTCCATTGGAAACGTCAGATGGCACCTGCAGCATTCAGGGTTGCCAAGGCTCAAAATATAAATAGTATAATAGTCTAGTAAGGATATAGAGAATATCCATTGCACATAATTATGACACAACAGCAGCTAAATAGTAATTATTCTATTTTCTTTCTTAATCGTCTCGAGTTGCCTTAATTTAGCATTTTCTCCATTGTATAATTCATAATTCTCGTAATGTATCAGAAGGTACCGGAGCCCCGCCCCACAGACAGTTGCGCTAGCTCGCACTATGACCTATGTGAATAACACTTTACGAGGGGGTGTCGTAAAGTTTTAATTATCACCCTATAAAAAGTGTGATGGAGAGTTTGTGTTGATATGTGCTTGTTAGTTTTTCTCTACGTAGTCACCATCCAGATTTACACATTTTTTCCAGCGTTTCTTGACCTTCCGAACAACTTGATCATAGAAGTCTGTAGAATTCCCTTTAAACCACTCTTCCATTTCATTAATTACGTCATTTGTGTTGTCAAATCGGCAACCACGCAACATGTTCTTCATTTATTGGAGCAAGAAAAGGTCACATGGTGCGAGATCGGGCGAATAATGTGGATGCTGTAAGGTTTCAAAGCCACATTTCTTTATTTTGTCAACTGCATTAACAAAATGAGATGAATGAGCTGGTGCATTGTCAGCCAGAAGACGAAACGCTTTGGAGAGCATACCGCGTCGTTTCTTAATCAGAGCTGCTCGTAACTTGTCCAGAAGATTTCAGTAGTTTCTGCCAGTGATGGTTTGACCCTTGGCAAGATAATCTGCGAGGTTGACTACACGACAGTCCCAGAAAACTAAAAGTATGACTTTCCTAGCTGACTTTTGCACCTTTGCCCTTTTGGGAGGAGGGAATCGGCATGTTTCCAATCCATGCTCGTGGTTTTTGTCTCTGGATCATGCTGATAGATTCAGGTTTCAGCCATGGTTACCAGACGATCAAAAAAAAAAAAAAATAATCTTCATCCTGTTCCAACAGCCTCAACATCTGTGTTGAAAGGTCACGCTGTGTTTGCTTTTGGAAAGGGGATAGCAAACGTGGAGCCCACCATGCAGACACCTTAGACATGTGCAGTTCGTCATGAATAATTTTCCACAGACTACCACAACTAAGATGTGCCTCATTCATGATCATTTGGATGGTTGCTCTTCTGTCTTCCAGTATTAAACACTCCACTCTCTTCACTGTGACAGCATCGTCTGTCATTGACGGTCTACCAGATCTTAGCTCATCTGTCAGGAATATGTGACCAGTTTGAAAATTCCTTTTCCACCTCACAATATGTCATACGATGGGCAATCATTTACATAAACAGCCGTCATCTCATCATGGATTTCCCGGGCAGTTGCAGGAACCTGATTGCACTACGAGCCTCAGTTTTCTCCATCTTACACCTCAGTCATTTTTGGTACTCACTGTAAAATAACAAAATGACTCAAACCACTGAAACTACATACATTATGTTCCGAGGGATCAATGATAACACTGAACAAATTTCATCACTCTAGCATAAAAACTTAAGTTAAAAGTTAAATTTAACCACTGACGCGACAGCCCTTAGAGGGCCAAGGGCTGCCAAACCGACTGCCGGCCTCATGCCCACTTACGCACGGCAGAGGTGGACGATCATCCAACCGATATGGGGAAGAGATGTGGTCAGCATCTCGGCATCCCCCAGCCGGAATGTTGGTTTCCATGACCAGGGCCGCTTACCTAGCGAAAGCTCCTCACTTTTCTTCACGATGCTGAGTGGGCACCGGTCCTATACCCGGGACCTAAAATCCGCACCCCATGGGTGGGATCGAACCCGGGTAGCTTTCCGTGGCCAGGGACCAAGGCATGCTGCCTTAGACCGCTACGCCACGGTGCATGACTATCATAAATACTACCGGGTGATAATTAAAACTTTAAAACACCTCCCCATATAGTGTATTCTGCGGTTAAATAAAATATTACAATAAGTATAACGTTATAAAATAAATACAAAATCGAAATCCTAAACTTCATTAAAATTCAAAACAATACATATGTCTACTAACACTTTGTCTGAAAACATTTATACCAAAATTTCGAATATATCTGAAAGAATACTAAGCACTTTTTAGATTAATATGCATGAGTTGTACAAAGTCATGGTTCATTTGTTTAATGAAAGGTCAATATGAATAATTCTGCTAGTAAAGTGTTGGTGACTTGCTAAGTATATATGACTTTACATTTCTTTTTCTAAATAACAATAATTCAAATATCTCAATATTTACGACTGGAAAATTGGGAAACTAAAACTATGTCTACAATGTGAAACAGAATATACCACCAGCTAATGAGCTTAAAATTAGTCTTTTTCTTCGTTTTTTAATTTTAAAACCCACTGCATTGAACAACTACCCAAGTATCAGATAGGAAATGATATGAAATTATACAACATGGCTGAAATGGTGCTGATAGAGCAATTGGTGACGCAAAAGCCGGCGATTCGCGAAAATCACCCGCCTAGACATCCTTTTTCCGCCACAAATCCACGAACCCAGGCGACCGCCTAGGTGATAGACGGGCGGTACGGCTACACACACGCACACGAACGCGCACGCGTATACGCGCACCCACGCACCCCCGCACGCACACACACAAAGTTTACACCAGCAAATCCGTAATTCTCAGTAAAGTACAGAGTTAATACTTAATATGTTTCTGAAACATTATCAGTTTACAATATTTTCATTTCTCCTCATGTATTCCCATATTTTATGCAGTGTGCTTAGTATTTATTCTGTTAGTTTTCATTAGCTCTGCGGTTATAGATTTGTGTCTGCCTTCTAACCATTCATTGAGTAACATCCTACTGGAACGTTATTATTCACAAATAGATTATTTAACTAATCGATATTCTACCTCATTTGCATGTATGCCACAGTTACTCAAAAATCCTGTTACATTGGTTAGCAACATGTGTATCAAATGCACGTGCTCAGGGAAAGTTTTTCCTCTCTGAAATTACGTGTGTGACTATGGACAATGTGGATAAGTAGTGAGAACATGATCTAATCAGCGTCGTCTTTAGTACACTAGAGCTCCAGTGAATGCATAATTATACCTCAAACTGCCAAATTAAGTGCTGTAAACATTAATGCAGTTGAAGCGTAACTTTATAACCTTCCATTGTCTGATCCTAATAAAAAAAACATTCAGGTTGTTCAAAGTCTGTCTAAAAGTTTTTGTTGTCGTCCTTGTGGGTTGCTCTTTCCAAAACCTTCAGAAACAGGGAAAATGGACGTTATTTGAGCTAATCTTAAACACAAAATTACAGTCTGTGAATTTTAAGAATGTGAATTTTCTCCAAAATGATATCTCAAATCCTGTAATCAGATTGATGAAATGCGGATGTAAACTTTAAAAACTCTGTTGCGTTTGCTCTACTTATTCTTACAATAACTTATTCCTTTAATATACTTCATGATATTTGAGATAAAAAGTTATAGAATTTTTAATTACATATTTCCTTGTAAGTACCCATACAATAGTAATATGAGAATGCAGTAGATAGCCAAATCAAAAGAGCCTATGCCAGTGCACCACTACTTTGGTAATACATGGGGAGAGACGGGGAATACAAGTGAGATGGCAGTGAGAGCAGATAACAAAAGGTTAATATAGCTGCCATTTGCATTCTAAGAATTACAACCCAGAGTGCTGAAGTTATTTGAAAATGGTTCGAATATAATTTGTAAGCCGTATATAATCACATGTATATGTTGTTACATGTTCATAATAGGTAAGACTCTATTCTTTCTAACGTATGATATCTAACGCAATAGCTCTCTGTGTTGTTTTCATATATAACTCCAGCCTAGCCTAATTTATCCACTTGTCACGTAAGCTAACCTAAGCTATCCACTTCTAGTCGGTTATTTTATCCTATATAAGCTAACCTAGACTTTATTCATGTACATCTGAATTAGGATATTTCTCTGCAATTTATAGATAATGTCAGTGATGTTAGTCGTTCAAGATTTCCTAATGCATAGATCCCTAGTACGAGTGTTTTGGAGATTGTCGGACCATTTCTGGGTCTTCTGTTGTAATTTTAGTCTCCTTTATAGAAAACTTAGGCACTATATAGGTGTTCACATCCTTTTTCCTATCTTAAACTCTTTCCGACGCAACCAAGATGTCATCTATGTTATTTTGAATGTGTTATGGACACGTTTCAGTCTTCTAGGTGCTATTTTAGACAGTGTGATTATTATTTTTGCCTCTTGTTGTGATATTCTGGCTAATATAAGTTTATCTTAAGCACTTTCAAGGTATTGGATTCTTTTCTGTACATTTAGGATACTGAAGCAGATATTTCAAGTATTGGTAGATTTATCTTTACCACTTCAAAGATCCTTTCAGCAATTTAGGATATATTTGAAGCTCTGATGTACGTATTTTGGAGTTCAAGAAGATATTTTGGAATCTGAAACTAATATACTAGCCTATTTTCAGTTACATATTATATTATTCATAAAAACGTTACATCCTTTTGCGCACTTCCTATAGTAATGCTTAGAATGCAGCTTGTACATAAAAAATCCTAAGGTAACCGCAGTTAACCTAACCTAAAGTCCCCCACACTAACCACGTCATATATTCTGGTCACAATATGTAACATTTTGGTCCATAGTAAAGATATTTAGTAGTTTTGGATGACTACGTTTATATATATGTTCATTACTGTGACTTTGTGGGTTCGCAAAATTAAAAGTCTAGTTTGCAGAAATTCAAAATGCTCTTTATTTCCGTAGAAAGACAGTTTGTACAGCCCTGACAGTAGCAAGATGACGTAACATACACTAACGCAGACACTCGTGGCTTCACCACACGTAAATAAACAAAAGAATTCACTTTCAAATCATTACACGATTATCGGTTCTCAACATGCAACTCGATAGAGTTCAAATGGCTACACACAATAGACAGGGGGGGGGGGGGGGGTTACGCGCCCAGTGCTGGCTGCGCTCTTCCGCCTGCGCGGAAGGCATCTGAGCACAGTCCGCTTGACAGACTAGAGGAAAAGGAACTAATGTTTGGGTATGAGACTTACCAAGCACATTTCTGGGCTTGGGGGTATAGAGTAAGGGGAAAGTAGCCCTGTTTTGTTCTGGTTACCCAATGCATCTTTGGGCAACCGGTAACATGGTCGGCGGCGAGGAATCCTATGGTTAACGGCCAAGGATGTTCACCGGGTTATTGGGATAGTAGTCTAGCTTACTGTAGATACCACGTCCACAATGTATGACACTCCGGAGTAGGTATGAAGGATGTGCGACGGGAATCTACGTCCAGTATCGTAGATAATTCGCAGCGCCCTGTTCTGGACGTACTGCAGTCTGCTGATAGTGGTCGGAGACGCTGATCCCCAGATTTCGCAGCCGTACAGAATCAGGGGCGGTATAATCGCCCGATACAGGCGTAGCTTGAGGTGTGTTGGCATGGTGGATTTTAAGACAGGGTACTACTGCCTGAGTACTGTATGCCCTTGTCCGACTTTGACCCGGACATGAGGGGCGTAGGTGAGGCCACGATTGAAGAGGACGCCAAGGTATTAGGCAGAGGCAACCCAGGGGATTTGCCTCTGCCTCAACCTTAGCGACCAATCCGGACGCCCAGCTCGGACCTTAGCCAGGCTGGCGCTGCAGTGTAGGATGACAATATCTTAGGTTTTTGTTACGTGCCATTATGAGGACGTCGTCGGCATATTGGCACGTAACATTCTGTGGTTCCAGAGGGAAGTCATGCATGTAGGCCGCAATGAGTAACTCACCTCCTCACGACGAGATGAACGACAGGAGGTAACGCAGGGAATCGGAAGTTCTTTCACAGATCTAAGTTTATTGCTGCAGAGAGCGGACCACTCTTCCTGCCAGCAGGTTTGCACAGCTCTCCGCAATACAGCTCTAAAATCTTCCCATGTGGAAGATGGTACTCTAACCCTGGGCTTCATGGTAGCCGTCTTAGCTGCTGAATCCGCTAATTCATTCCCCCGCAAGCCTACGTGACCAGGGATCCATGCACACACCACGGTAAAGCCGGAAGCGTGTAAAACGTTGAGGGCGATAAGACAGTTTACTAATACTAATATGGTTTGATTAGAATAACATATTTTATAATCCCATGAAGACATAATTTTATTAATGCTCTATAATGGTTAGCATTTACATAAAATTTAAAGGATTCACATATAATTACTTATATAAGTACTTCTCTTAAGTATCAGTAATATTTGATTTCTTTAATGTACGTCCTCCAACGTTAAATCATATCGGACAATGAATGAAATGAGTAAAATGATCTCAAATGAGCCCAGGGTCCATAGATCCTAAAGTTAACCGACATTTGTCTTTCAGGGTAAGGAAAAACCCTGTAAAATACCTCATCCACGTAACTCACTCTGACCGCGATTCAAACTCGGGACCACTTGAACGGTCCCCTGGTTAGAGAGGTAGAATCAGAGTATAAGTTAGTTGTGGAATTTAATGTCATGTGTTATTATAGCTCTGCAGATTAAAACAGCTGCATGCTAATGCCACGGATATACGTACAAACAGTAATCTGTTGTATCTTCAGTTTGATTTTACTTTTACAACCTTAGCCTATTCACGGTTTGATTGAAAAAGTACACATGCTGTGTACATATGCTGTTACTGCATGCACCAAAATATTTGTTTAACATATCGAAGTTTTTTATCTGAACATTCCAATACTCCGGTTGATGTAAGACAAATAACGACAGCTTTAGCTATGACCTATTTTCCCTTCATTCTACTAGTTGTTAATAATCCGGATTTCTTCAATATAACTTGACC